>JBBMFX010000101.1:4403400-4413647 GCA_037832545.1 Rhabdalestes septentrionalis | reverse complement strand
CCCCCCCCCCCCCCCCCCCCCCCCCCCCCCCCCCCCCCCCCCCCTCGATTTTCTGTCACGTGGGAAAGTGCTGTCCAGGATCTCTGAACTGTGAGATGAAATCGGCTTTTTTTCGCAGGAGGAGGGCAGCGATCTTGCCGACAATTTTTACTGTGATAAGTCCTTCATGAAATGTGCATACCTGAATGACATGTTTCTAAAATTCAACGAAGTGAGTTTATAGCAGTATACTTTTATTTTTAAAAAAAATTTTTGCAAAAAAGTTTGGGAACCACTGATTTAAGGTATGATTCTTAATTTCCCTAGTTAACAAAAGCATTTGCAAACAAAAATGTAATAGGATTAAAGGTCTTCTGTAAATTTACTTATAATTACTTGTAATTCTACAGTTGCAAGCATTTTTAAAATGTAATTGTATGGTACATTAAAGAAGGAATATGAACAGCTAGTATTTATATGAAGTTACAGTGTGGTAGTTAATGCTAGTAGATGATCTAATTTCATAAACTGCAAGTGCTTGCCGTACATTACAAGTTAGTGTGCATTGCATTGTATTTTCTTCTTTGATCTAACAGCCACTGCCAAATTTTACCAGTTTATGATCTGGGCATATTTATAAGCACTAAGACTAAGGATTCTACTAAACAAGTTCTAAGAACTTCAGACTAACGTTGTTTATAGCTGGTGAAGGCCTTCTTCATGTATTTTTAGTTCAAGCCACTTGCTTGCATGTGTCACACCTCGCAGCAATTTGCTTTTCCACATTCACACAGTGGTCCACAAATCACAGAAAGTTGGTAGTTTATTAATACTCATAATAATTCATAACACTTGCAGCTGAAATTTGGTCAGATACAAGCATGTCATGTTTGGTCATTGTTCATGTACATTTTGACTTGCAACTCATTAGTCAACAAGTTACTAATTTTACATAAGATCATATAAATAAATACTATCTATAATCTATCTATAAATATTTAGATACAATTCTATTACATATGTTTCTAAGTATGTATACTTTTTTAAATTGCATGCTTATAGATAAAATAGACCTTGAAATAAAGTGTTATTGCTTTTGTGTTTTTCTCAAGTATCTTCGCACTGTGAGAGGTGGTTCAAAGGTGATTCGCAGCACTCTGATGTTAATGTTTTAATGCAGTACGACTCTACTCCATGTGAGCGATGCGCACTGCAGTGGGAGATTTGTACCATGTATATTCTGGGTGAGAAATTATATGTATAAAAATATTAGGGCATTAACAGAAAATTAGACTAGTTGACACCCCCTGAGAGAAGTTGACAAGTTGTGTGTGTGGTTTTTTTTTTCTTTCTCTGTGCGAGAGCTTGTGTATGCAATGCAATCTCTGTCTCTGATGGGCTTACGCTGTGTCTGTGTGATGACCTCATCCAACAAGTAATCCACTCGAATTTGACTTTGTTGACAGATAAGTCGATCTGTAAAACTCTGTTAATGCCCTAATATTTGCCAACTGTTAGACCAAATCAAGCATATTCTTGAACCCACTGATGCACATTCATAGTGACACCAACTGGATCACTTGTTTTTTGATTGATTTTTGATTGATCTCTCATTATTCCCAACTTAGTTGCAACTAAATATAATAAAAGGCTGAATTTTTTATTCA
This sequence comes from Rhabdalestes septentrionalis, assembly GCA_037832545.1. Classification (NCBI taxonomy): domain Eukaryota; kingdom Metazoa; phylum Chordata; class Actinopteri; order Characiformes; family Alestidae; genus Rhabdalestes; species Rhabdalestes septentrionalis. Next base: position 4,412,001 of record JBBMFX010000101.1, on the reverse strand, counting down.
CTGTGTAATTTAATTACTCCTACCTTTGTCCCTTTTGTATTGAAAAAAACAGCTGTTAAAATATAGTTATGTAATAAGTTATGACAATAAAAATCATGTGACTATTTATGTCCCTTGTGTGAACTGCATTAAGGCTGGGTCAGAATGTCCTTCAAACATTGAGGCTTAAAATAAGTGAGAATTTGCAAGTGCACAAACTGAGAACAAGTCTGGCTGCATTTGGAGTGAATTCAAACACATGCAAAGTTGACCTACTGGTAGGCTAGTGTATCTGTAATGGTCAAAGACCCAAGAGTATGTTGGAAAATAATTTTCTTAAAGTGAACTTGGTAAGTACTGAGACACTCAATTTAGTTTTGCTTTTAATACGTCCACTGTAATTCTGTCTCGTTTCATTTGTACACATAAGACAATAATTTATTTTTATAAACATAATTAAAGATATGTTTAAAAAATGAAATCACAAAAAAGTATTCAGAAAATTGCCATGAAATCATTTTCACAATAGCCATAAAATGCAGCACATCCCCCTGTTTAGCACAAAATAGTAAGATTTTTTTCCAAATGTGAACAAAAAGCAATTCTGGTCTCTGGAAAAAGCAACTAATAACTATAGAGCTTTGTGTTAAAGATAGTGTTGTCAAGTACAAATCTGTAGTAGGAAGAAATGAACTTTTTACTGAATTTAAGTTTGATTTTGGCAAGGCCTCTTCACATCATTTATCTTCTGCACTCCCATTCAGCTAGAATGTGCAAGCACTTTCATCTTCTTTAGAAATGCATTAATGTATGTTTGGGGTCATATTGTTAAAATATCCATCTTCTCCCAATTCTTGGCTGATGAAGTTGAATTCTCCTCCAATATCTCTTAGTTTATGTCTCTATTCATGTATCATTCAGTGACATGTAATGTCTTAATACCATTTGTAGAGAAGCTGCCATGATATCATGATGCTCCTAACTTCATACTCTGCCTTGAATTCAATGTTCCTAGGATCGTACTTCTTCAAACATTATAAATGGAATAATCTCCAAAGAGTTTTATTTGTGCTTTGTCTGACCAGAATACAGTGTTTCAAAACAGTCTGGAATTCATAAATTGTGTATTAGACACACATCTCTGTGCTCCTTTTTTAGCAGATTTTTGCATGTGGTGTAGAAGAAGGTAAAAAGAAACAACAGAAAGTGGAACTGTTGTTACTACTTTCATGTCACCCTGCACCTTTTTTTAATAGCTGTTAGTTTCTCTCTTACCTTTCTTATAATTAGCCTGAGAGAAGTCTTTCTTGGTGCTCCTGTCCTGGGAGTTCTGTGAATTTTCCACTTGCATATTATTGTACTAATTGATCTGCAGTATTGGGGTCTCTGAATGATTGCTCCTTGTTGCATCAAATCACTTCCCAGCCAGTGTTAATGTCCTATTTAATGATATCAGGGCTATGTGGACATAACATTTTCTTTATTTTTACTGTGTTAAAATGTAGAATGTGATTAATTTTTTTCTTACCATTTGCATATATGTATAGTTTGAATATTTAAGGATACAAACATTTTCTCATCTTTAATTGCCAAACTCAAAAGACATAATTCATGTTCATTTTAAGAGAATATTTGTGTTAGAAATATAGAAAACTGTGTATATATTTGTGTCCCCTCTCTGTGAATGTGTGTACTGTACAATTATTTTGTTATTTATGCATTCATCTATAGCAGAACACAGATCATATTACTCTTTGTAAAAACTAACCAACTTTACACTTAGATTCCAGAGTCCTCACGGCACCATGAGTTTGATCACATTCTACTTCAGGTTCTTATTAATGGCTTATGCGTCAGATGTTTCAATGACATTTCTCATATCACAGATCTACTGAGTGTCCATAAATTAATAGCATGTGAAATGTGTGTTTCAAGGCTAACCTAAAATCCAACAGGGGCATTTGATAACTGACTTATGTTCACCTGTCAAATGATGTTCAAAAAGATGTGCTGGTGCTCCACATGACTGAAAAAGCACATGCAAGCTTTTCTGGGTAGTATAACTGGGGAAGTCCAACTGAATTTTATTAAAAATAGATGGTAATATATTGTTTTTTATTTACTTACATTAATGTCAGACTCCATCTTGTAATTCTTCTCCCCACAATATCACACAGCAAGGTAAAAACTTAAAAGCTGAAGTGAAAAAGCTCTTTGCTCACACAAGTAACCCAGAATGTAAAGGGTAATATTCATTTTAATGTCATATTGCAATTGTAGAAATACCGAACACTGTTCCTTTTGTGTACTTGTACATTCAAAAGACAGGGCCTGAAACAATTCATAAAAATTGTACATTAAATGTGGAAGAAATATGATTGCAGTGCAAATTTGCAGGTGGCATTGCTATGAACATGAAAGTGCACCTACAATCCGCAGAGCTATGACAGATATTGAGTACCCGTAGCTAAATCAATTAGTAGTGCATTTCAACAAAACACATCCAAAATTCTTGTGGACTATTCCAAAACAAGGTTTTCTCTCCTTGGATATGACCACTATGTGTCACATGCATGAAGGTGGTCAGATATTACCCCATTTTTTGTCCCCCTAAGAGAATCTTTACACCATTTGATTCAGATATGGGGAAACTTTGCTTAACATGTCTTTGTAAATGTACTGCAAAAGGTCTCCTACTACATATGATCACTGTCCAGAAAGAAACCCACTGTGAGACTATGATGTACAAATCAATTAAAAGTCTCTGAAAATAATTCTAAAATTCTTTATACTGACGTTCATTAGAAGCTATAAAGGTTTTTGCCTTCTCCTGTAAAGTTGCCATTTTGTAGATTTTTCTTTTAGGACAGAGACGATCTGTGGTTCTATCATTTGATTCTCCGGCCCCTTAGGATTAGAGATGATAGACATAGACAGTTCTACACGGGGGCCAGGTGGGGCCAGGGCCCCCCAGAATCCCCCTGCACTGAAATATAAATTTCTTATGGCGACATGCGCTGGCTCGAAGCACGAAACTAACGCTACGTGTGTTCTAGAAGGACTAGTTAAAGAATGAAACTAATGCTACGTGTGTTCTAGACGGACTATTTAAATTATGGAACTAACACTACGTGTGTTCTAGACGGACTACGTAAATAACGGAACTAATGCTACATGTGTTCTAGACGGACTACTTAAAGCGCTACACATGTGCGCGCTCACCAACACCCCCCACCGGACAACGTCGTTCACTTTAGTTCGCACCCTGGTTATATGTGCCCCCTAAAAACACACTGGCCCCCCCTCGGCCCCCCTGGTAATTTTGGTCTAGAACCGCCACTGATGATAGAAAATAATAAATTAGAGAGCACCATCTAAATAATTTGATAAGGCGATATGTCTTTGACCTATTGACTGCAGAAGAGCAGAGAAACTTTTCACTGTGTCCAACACTAAGCACTGTAACGTTGGCCAATAAGCTGCATATAAGCTGTATCATTTGATCATCATTGCAGTACTGGCCTCTGTAATAGTGACATGAGGCTGCGATATGTAAATGAAACATTCAGTAAAACTGAAGTTATAACCAATCTGTTGGATATTATGTTCTTTGTCATATTGCCAGCATAGGTTTTTGAGGATAAAATGTAAAAACAATAATTTACCAAATTACTAAGGAGAGGAGATCAGGGCACCACCAAGGTGATAATGAAACTGACTTAATGTTGTTTTTGTTGTAGTTAAACAGTCATTACCTTAATCAAATACTACAATTGCAATGCCATCCTACAATTTTGACAGATATTTCTCAGAATTAACAATGAAGGCTTAAGTGTAATGAAGGTTTTTCAATTGTGTATGAATTCACACCTATATAATTTCAATCAGGCTCTAGGTGCATGTAATATAGCATAATTTAAGAATTTAAGCTGGGTTAGTTTCTACACAGTGTCTATTTCTCAAACTAATTCAAAGTAGACTGTTTAAGTTTATTTATTTTGTGCATGTATTAAATTTTATATTTAGATTAGAAATCCCATCTGTTCTGCTAATGAAATTTCTGTGACAAACAACATAGGCTGCTACTGTGTATTTAAGACTGATATATGTTCCGATCTGTTCCGATTGGGTGTCATCACACTCTTATTTCAATTGTGCAAGATAAACATCATTGTTTCATTTAAATTGAATTTACATTAACCAGATTATTTAAGCAAATATAAAAACTAACCCCTCAGTCTGTTTATCATTCATATGGTAAACTCAACCATTTGCACTCCATCCACTTTCATCTGAAATGCTCTAAACAAAGATTTTGTCAGAGATGTAATGACAATTAAATAAACCAAATAAACCAAAATGGGCTAGGTTTTGCCCTGTTATCCCCTATATTCATTCAATGTATTGTCACAGCAAAAATAAGCCATTTGATTGTCCATGTCATGCAGCCCTACTTGAATATACTGTAAATACCCTTACCACAGCATATTCTGTAGAGTATAAGTTATTATGCCAGGTGAACATTAAAAAAAATGAAGAGTAGCCCCACAGAGAGAGAAAGCTATACATTCTAATATATCAAGTTTGCATGTCGTCCATACAAATGATATGGAAGAGAGTCAGTTGTGAGTTTACAGTCTCAAGGAATTTACCCTTAAAACTTGGAATGATAAAAACAGCTTCCATGCGTATTTCTATCAAGTCTACTACATTACCCATTGTAACCTCCTATCATATGCTGAGATGCATTCTGTTAAGTCACTCTAGCTTAAAACACACTTATGGTGCTTTGTGTTACATTGCATACTATGCCAGTTCTGCGAAAAAAAACACTCACACACACACACAAATACATACACATACAAAATATACTTGAAGCTTGTTTAAGAGATTAAAACATTTCAGGGTCCTGCAAGACCTCAGCTCTTGGTGTGGTGGTTGGAAGGTGTTTGGGACTCAGGGCTTCTTTAGTTTTGGGCTACTGGTGGGGTATCCACCTCTAGGTTATCAATGTACTGGCTGCAGTTGGGGTCCCCTCTCACCAGTGGAGAGGTGGGTATTGGTCTGCCTGTGTGAGGGCTCACGCACCAACACTCACCCCGGTGTCCGTTCACTGACATTTTGCACTGAAAACAAGAAATGGTCTACATTAGCATCACTTGTTTAAAGTTAATTACATCAGTTTACTTTAATTCAGTTAATTAGGCAATCTCACAAGGCATCAGGGAATGTACCACAAACACAATGAACAACAGAACTGAATTCCTGTGGTTGTTGTGTAAATGGATATGTAAAGTTTAAAAGCAGAAGGGCTAGACTAAATTGGCTAGTAGTGAGAAGATACCTTCATAAAAAAGACATCAAAACGGTTTTAATCTAAAAAAAAATCTTGGAAAAATATTGTTTCCTAGCTGTTAATAAATTCCTAGAAGCTGATTACTTTTGACTGCTGTTGATCTATGAGAGTTTCACAGGCTAAAAATAAAAATTATGATGGGCAAAAATGAGGCATATTTAAACCTTGCCTAAGCTACTGATTCACACATTCTGTGAACTGTGTGACATGTAATGTAGTGAAGGCCCCTGGTTCATTATTAGTTTGGGGTTCGTTTTTTGAAGCAAAAAAAATTATACTCACTTCTGCTTTCATTTAGTCTGAAGACAAACATTTGTTAAATGCAGTAATGGTTTTAAAACTCACACCTTATTTTGTTCATCTTACCTGTTTTGGGTTGTACTGTCCTTTCTTGTCACAGTTAGGTATGTGCAGAGAATAGAGGTCCTCTAGAGGGCCACGGTTATCTCTGAAGGGCATTTTGGAGATCCTCTCCAGCACCTGGTCCAGTTCCTGCTGACACTGACTCTAACTCACACACCAACATGTCCACACACATTCACACACACACACAAACAAAGAAAAGACCCAGTCATCATTTCTCTAATGGGATGGATTGGCATTTAGTAAGTATCTGCTAATGTTCAGTCAAGACGGTAAGCACAACTATCTTATCGTAACATGACACATAGGCCTTATGGGATGAGCAGCTAGTTCTTCTTAAAAGAAGACTTGTTTTGAAATACTGGCCCAGCACCCTGGGCTCCTAAGGGGAGAAGGCTGAGAATACTGATTGATGTGTAGCTCCAGAACGATTACCATCTACCTTCACTTGCCCAAGCAAACTAGTGATCCTTAAAATATCCACCTAGAAATTCCCCAAACAACAAGCCTGTTCCTAAAGGTACAAAAGGTCTATTTTTGTGTGTGTGAATGCAACTGTGGTGAACATTAATATGTATGTCATATACCAACAGATTGCAACTTGGAGTGTGAGTCAGGCAGTGGGACATGTCTTTGTCAGGAAACATCAACAGCATCAATATCAATACCAAAATTACCATAAGCATTTAAGGTGATTCAGAGTGGTTTGATGTAAAATGGAGCTCTGTAGAGAGATGTATCAACTCAGGATTTTTACATTAGTGGTGATAAGAACCAAGAATCATGATAATGGAAATTTAGACATTTCATTTGCTAGGAAAAATGCTCAAAATACTTATTTGCCTTATAAACACCCTTCATGTATCTCCCTCAATAAAAAATATATAAATGTATGGTTTGGACTTTCTCTCAAAGACATCATGAAAAATTACTCAGGAAGGCACCAGGAAGTGTTTTCACAACCAATTAATCCCATGGCACATTACACAAAGTACCAGCATTAAACATGATATCACATTGAAGGCCAAGCCCTTGAAACGTTATATTAAGATGATATTTCTTTAACAGTATGTCTGACTATATTAAACATTTGTTGTCAATATAAGATGAAAATATAATTTTATGGAAAGCATTCAGACACTTCGTATGCTTTGTGTGGATGTGGCCTCTAGAGGTCAGTATCGTATAGGTGTAAAATACCAACCTGCCAGAGAACTTCAGACCGTTAAAATAAAAGAATCAAAATTTTCAAAAGACATTTGACTAAGATGTTAAATTAAACCTACAGTCACCCAGCCTGAAACCCAGTGTGATCAAAAGACTATAATATTAAGAAAGTATGACTACGAACTATCCATTATACCAACTGTGCATTTTTTCTATGGCTTGAATTAATAAGCTGCTGACTCTCAGCTTCAGCACATGGCCCCCAGTCAAGTTTACAAATTTTGTTTCAGACATGATCATTAATCCTCATTCATCAGCACTTACCGGCTTGGAACGTGGCACTTTAGGCTCATCCACTTTGTACTTCATTTTCGTCTTCAGCTGCTGCCGGTGATGAATGACAGCACTCTCCTTAGGCCCAATCCACTGGCTGTCCTTGGTGGGCTTCCTTATCGGGGGCATCTCGGTTTGGCTCATATCCAAATGCTCCAGCACCTCATCTACTCAGTAAGCCCAAAAGAGAGCGACTCAAGAGATGATAGCTAGCAAACAGGCGTTGAAAACAAAACATTTGTCATAAACCCCCTTCCCTTAGAAAGAAGCACATGTGCGCTCCTGTCCATGTCAGCTTGTTTTTAACTGAAGCCCCAGACCTAAGCCAAGATTCTATCATCTTTTCCAAGATTGTCCCTTAACCTCTGTGACATTCTCCCTTGACCTCCCTTGATCAAGAATGCACAAGTAAATAGAGTAGCCAGCTGGGGCTGCTGACCTACCATGAAAATCATAGAGAAAATCATTGAGAAAAAAACACCCACAGGACCTGCGACAGCAGGAGCAAAGTTGGCGGGCACAAGGATAATTCTATATTACACAAGACAGCATGGAGAAGGGGCAAAGGGGTGAAAGTTTGCTTCATGGACTGACATTTAACACACGCATGCCACTACAGCAGAAACGCTTTCCTCTCACTCCCCTGTGAGATGGCAGGCCAGCTATGTGCTGAGAGATTGACCAGCAATGAAAACACACAGGGGAAGGATGCAGGGGTCAGATAGGGGCTCTGGGGCTTTGTTTTCATGGGAAGCAGGTAAGAAGGGAAAGGGCTATTATTGTAAAGGCTAAAGAGCACCCTGGCTATAGATTTTGAGTTCATTCACAAACATAAGTGCCACAAACAAAGCAATTGTTAAAGAATTTGGGGGATTTATGTGTCTCCTGTGAAACAAGAGAGTGATCTGATTTATTCACAAAGTGGAAATTTGTGTCTTCTGCATGCATTTTTTGGCCTGATATGGCCTTTAATCATTTATGAATTTGTGAATGCTCATAGATGAGTAGAATATCTTTGTATTTCTGACTGCCTACTCTTATCATCTGCTTCTCGAAGCTTCATTAATCTGAGTTATAGAGCATGTTTTTGCTTTTTAGGTGTCACAGTGTGTGAACATCACAGTAAAAAAACTGGTTTGTCTGTGCTTTGTTGTTTGCAATTTATCAACAACCATTAGGTTACAGAAGAATTAGGTAACAGGAGAAAAATACATGACATAGAAGAAAGTCATGTTTGAGAACCAAAAGCTTCTCATTTTTCTAAGACTTAGAAGGGAACAGGCTGCTTTTGTCAATGTGGCCTTTACCTTTAAAGGAACAAAAAAAAGTACATACAGTGGGGCAAAAAAGTATTTAGTCAGTCACCAATTGTGCAAGTTCTCCCACTTAAAAAGATGAGAGAG
>JBBMFX010000101.1:4309848-4323189 GCA_037832545.1 Rhabdalestes septentrionalis | reverse complement strand
GTTGTAGTGGTAGGGTAGAGCCGAGCCGAGCCCATTGGACTGTACCTTTCCTTGTATATACGCAAGTTATTATATTATCATAAATGAACGATTATTTGACTAATCGCTAAAATGCGGGAGTGTTAGTCGACTAGAAATATCTTTAGTCGGGGGCAGCCCTACTAATTTGTATGTTTGTTATTATTTCCCAGGACATAAGTGGGTGCAGCACAGCTCCAGTAGATGGAGCTGTGTCAGATGACTCTTCACTGTGGTACCTCTGCAGTGTGCAGTCGCATCAAGATGGCACTTTCTCCTTCCCTTGCCTGCCAAGTGGTGAATATACTGTGGTAAGATTCATTTCTGGGAACCCAGCTGTTGAGTTCTTTTATTTAGTTTGACCAAAAACAGATGCGGTTCATCTAAGCCTGTCTGAAATTACAGGTGCCATATTACAGAGGTGAAAGGATTACCTTTGATGTTGCTCCATCCCGACTGGATTTCAGAGTGGAGCACAGCAGTATGAGGCTAGAGGTGAGGCAATTTTTTTATTTATTTTTTCATTTGGAAACGGACATCCATCTGTTTCTGTGAGTCAGTTGAAAGATTTTGGTGTCAGGAGCCATTTGGATGGCTCCGACTTCAGGATAAGTACAATTGCATAGAGCCACCCGTCATCTGTCGATTACACATCAGACACTATGTGAGCAGCACTATGACTACAGGCAAAGCCAAGTCACACATGAAGTGTTGTGTTCATCTTGCTCTGGGTTCGACTCTGGGTCGAACATATAGGGCTGATAGCGCCTCTGTTTTCTGCCTTTTTTTAAAGTGTGGTAAATGCAGTGTAAGTATGGGATGGGTGGGGCATGGCCAGCACCAGCTTATTTGCATAAAAGTAACAGAACCCATAAACGGCTCATTCTGACAGGGACTGAAACTGTCAAGAATAGAGCTGGTGAGATCTCTTTATGTGAGAGTGATTTTGTGCAAAGAACTTCATGGACATGTTTGTATAGCCCATAGACCATGTTTACTTGTTTACAAAAAGGTATAATATGTCCCCTTTAAAGGAATAGTTCGGAAACAAATAAAACTGATGCAATTTACCACCCGGATGTAGTTGATCAAGCAAGGCATGTTTGGCATCCAAGTTTCTTTAGTTTAGTGCTGGAGCTTTGAGTTTAATGATGCATACCGATGCTAGAATAGTCACCCAAATTGTTTTTGTAAATTTATCCCCAAAACTCATGTCTTGGCTGACTGACTATGGAATAATGTGTCAATTTAGAGTTTTAACTGAATTATTCCTTTAAGCTGTAACAGTTATTGATGGCTCACAATTTCTCCTCACTTTCTTTCAGCCGATTTTCCGTGTGATGGGTTTCTCAGTAATGGGCAGAGTTTTGAACAGTCCAGGTGGAGAAGGAGTACCAGATGCGGTTGTCACTCTTAATAACCAGATTAAAGGTAACCATGGTAATGTCTTAATGTTATAGTTACATATGGTTATGCAGCTTCTACATGCATTTCTTGCAACTGTTACAAGCAGTTTGAAGCACCCTTTTAGTGAATCTTGTTTGCTTTCCATAGTGCTAACCAAAGAAGATGGATCATTCCGCCTAGAAAACATGACCACTGGTGCCTACACCATCACCACTCATAAAGAGCTCATGTTTTTTGAGCCAGTCACAGTGAAGATTGCACCTAGCACCCCCCAGCTCCCGGACATAATTACTGCAGGGTGAGTTTGGGAGGTGTGTGCGCATGCGCGTTTTGTGCTTGTATGCATGTATAGACGATCAAGTCACTTGTGTTGGTTTAGATTTGACAATAAGAGGAAAATAACCATGTTGGTAATGCTAACAAAATATTCTAAATGATCGTTCTCAGGTTCAGTGTATGTGGACAGATCACTATTTCCCGTCTCCCCGAGGGCATAAAGCATCTGGGCAATTATAAAGTGACTCTTGCCGGGCAAGGACATGCGCAGGGCATAGTCCGCACTATCGAGAGTGACCATCAGGGGGCATTCTGCTTCCAGGCTAAACCAGGCGACTACAGTGTAAAGGTACTGAGTGGAAGGCAGAGCCAGAAGCACCGTTTTCTGTGAATAGATTCTTCTATAATGTATAGTTAATTCTTTTTCTGTTATGTGATCTTCATAGGTAACTCTTCTGGAGGCTGACATCAAGGCTGGACTCGCTTTACAGCCCCAGTCTCTTGATATATCTCTGGTTGACCACCCACTCAGTGACCTGCTCTTCACCCAGTTCATAGCGGCAGTCTCTGGCTCTGTCTCATGTCTGGGTACGTGGAACATTTTTGTGTACTTTAAGGGAGTAGTTCAGGGGGAAAAAAATCACATTCAAACAAATTTCTCTTTGTAGTTCAGCCAGCACATGTTTGCTTCTTTGGTTCTCAGACTGAATCCAGCTATTTATTAGGGTTGCATTGACATGTAGATATAGTTTAGAATGCAATATTTTGAGCAAAACTCTATGTTGATGATAATCATGGTCACAAAAACTGATTCTAGATTATTGCTTCTCCTCCTTATATGTTTTGAGAAGTCTTCTTGCAGTGTTCTACCACACTGTGACATTTAATTTATATTGAAACCTCTAGCAAGCTTCCTCTGCATTAATGTAGGGCTAGATATGGTTTGAGCAGGTTGAGAGATCTTTTGGGGAAATATTTACAGAAGAAATTTGAGTGACCTATTCCTTAATGATCTGAAAAAGCATGCCATGTTCCTAAAAACAAGTATTGGCTTTGAAGCCTGAGATTTGGTGTGTCATTGTATAAACAGGGGCGTATCAGTTGCATTTGGGTAAGGTGAAAATTATGTAAGTTTAATTTTCTATCCAAATGCTACTCTAGGAACAATCAGTTTTGTTTTGTGAGGTTATGAGCACTGTTCATTTTGGATGACCCCTCAGCTGCATGTGGAGATCTGACAGTAACTCTGCAGCCTGTGAGCAGACAAGGGGAGAGGCAGAACATCCAGCTTTCAGGAAACAGTGATGTCTTCAGCTTCTCCTTCACTAATGTCCTCCCTGGGAAATACAAAGGTAGGGGTGGAACCAAAGGATTGAAACAGAGAACAGCCACATGAAGTCAAAAATCTTCACATCCTACATGTTCAGGCCTTCATTTTTCTGATCTAATATGCTTTAGTGTTTTGTAGCATTTACTGGCAGAATCTTCAAGTTAGCTGATTTATTTTTCTGTAAACACATACAAGAACAGTAGAAAACAAAAGCACAAGAGTTCTGGCTTGTGAACATTCCTATTTAGGTTGCATGGCAGATTTAGGATCACATGTGATGGTGGCTCAGACTAGATTTAAATATATCAGACCTGTCTCGCCCTGAAGAAAAAGATTGTGTCTGGTGACATGAGCCTAGCCCATGTTAAATGTTTCAGGGCAAATTGTGCCATAATGTTTAGCACTGATCTTTGGGAAGACATATTGTCTGAGCAAACTTTATTTTAACATGTATGACCAAATCGTTTTAGAATCAAGCTGTCCTCTTTTTTTTTCCAGTGGTCATTGCCCATGAGGAATGGTGCTGGAAGCATAAGTCAGTAGAAGTGGAGGTTCTGGACTCAGATGTGGAGGGAGTTGAGTTCAGACAGACCGGCTACATGCTGCGCTGCTCCCTGTCTCACGCAATCACACTGGTAAGGCTTTTCTCTTCACTCATTTACAATCACACTTTTCTTCTTTGCACGTCTTCATTCAGATTTATGGGGTATTTGTATTTTCTCAGGAATTCTTCCAAGATGGCAGCAAACCAGAGAATGTTGGCATATACAATCTCTCCAAGGGAGTCAATCGCTTCTGCCTGTCCAAACCAGGTTTAAACTGATTTACTTGCCTTTATTTTGCAAAATGATCTCTCTTCATGGATATCCCCTCTCTAAATGCCAGCATCTGTTGTTTTGTGTAGGTGTATATAAAGTGACTCCACGATCCTGCCATCAGTTCGAACAGGATTATTACACTTACAACACGTATGTATTTGTTCTGGCAGAATTCATTTGAAAAAGTGTAAACAAGTTGTTAATCATCAGTGTTGTTTCACCAGGTCTGCTCCCAGCATCTTAACCCTGACTGCTGTCAGACACCACATGACTGGCCTCATCACCACAGACAAAATGCTGGATGTCACAGTTACGATCAAGTAAGTGAGGGGAAAAATCAGCTGCCTAGTCCTTGGGTGGGGGTGGGGGTTGGGTGATGGTGGTAGTGGGGGGGGATTTCCCTCTATCCCAAAAATAAACATATTTGTGATGATGCATAACTCCAACACAGCAGGTCTTGTGGGGTGTTCCTAGTTTGCAATGCACAGAACCTACCAAAAGCGGTCCAAGAACAGACCCAGCGCAGGGTCATGGGTGCCAAAAGATTATAGATCTTGTCTGATCCAGCGGAAGATCCGATGTCCTACAGATTGCTGAAAATGTTGATGCTGACTATTAGTGTTGTTTTTGTCAGCCTGTTTTAGTTTTAGTCTAGTCTTTGCATCAAGCTGTCATTTTAGTTTTTATTAGTCTTAGTGACGTCCAGACTCTTTTTAGTCTTGTCAAGTTTTTGTCGGCTAAAAGTCTGAGCATTTTAGTCTTATTTTAGTCCGAATGATCCATGACTATTTTCATCAAGTTTTAGTTGATGAAAGCTGTATTTTAGTCTTTTTTACTAATGCAAGTCATAATGGTATAAATACTTTCTAGAATAGACAAAATCAAAAATTTCAGTGAAGCCTATTTTACATTTTGATTAAAATTATCTGATGACCATTTAGGCTCAAGAATACATTTGTTTTGCCAACTATGTTAGAACTTTGATGTACACACACAATTTTTAATAAAATAAATGAATAAGATCTCATCACTAAGAAGTGCAAGTTCATTAACATTAGCGCTTAGATCGGGCCCAAAAAAAGAAACCCGAGCCAAGCCCGTGCATCCCGGCCCGACACATTAACTGTAATTTTCGAACCGAGCACAATTTAAATCAAACAATTTTTTATACGTGGGCTATTATAACACACGTTCTGAACTGTGGGTGCGTTTATAAATGGACACTCCTTGCTCCGAGACACTCAAATGCTGGATCACGGCCCGCCCCTAGGAGAGTGGCAAGGAAATATCAGGCTGGGTTCGGGCAGAGAATCTAAAGTTTTCTTCACAGTGCCTCTCAATAGACAAAAGTATTGGTCGTATAAGAATAAGGTATAAGGTCGAGCGTCCTTTACTTTTTTGTCCCCTCCCTATCGTACATGAAATAACATCTCGTCTCGTTTTAGTCAACGAAAATGAAGATATTTCAGCATAGTCTTGTAAACCACATTTTGTCTCGTTCTTATTCAAACTACGTTATTTATTTCATTTCGTTATCGTCACATGACCAGCATTTAAGTCACGCCTCATCTCATTTTTGTCATGTGAAAAATGTTCGTTGCCGAAGATATTTCGTCATAATTTTCGGTGAAGAAAACATCACTACTGACTAGGACAGAACAAAGTGCAACATGGCTTATTGTATACCGAACTGTGCAACTACAAACCAGTTAGGGTGCTCATGCTGACCCTGTCCATTGCAAGTAGGTTACTGATGTTTCAGCCTGGACTACTTTAAATATAGGGCATCCATTAAAATCAGTCTTGAAACCCCACAGTGGCAAAATCACTCTTCTTAATTCTAAAGGATGAAGAGTAGTTGGAAAATAATAATTTACAAATGAATTAGGACTGTTTTTTTCAGATCAAATACTTTGCTTAGTGGCAAAATCTTTAAATCAGATGTTATCACCAAATAAGCGAGATCCTCTCACCCTCAGGTCGTCTATTGAGAGTGAACCTGCACTGGTCCTGGGTCCTCTGCGCTCTGCAGAGGAGCAGCGGCGGGAGCAGCAGCTACTGGAGATTGCGGCTCGCAAGAAAGAGAGAGAAGAAAGAATAGAAAATAAATTAGATGATCAGGGCCCACATGTGGAGGAGAAACCAGATGAGCTCCATGAACCTTTCCACTATGAGTTCTCCTACTGGGCACGGTAAGCGATTGAACCCTGACCAATGCTCTTCTGTGGTTCTAGAACCATTTATAGATATGTATTAACTCTATCTTTGAAATGTATCTTCTTTTTTTCCCCCCCTTTTTTTAAAGAGCTGGGGAGAAGATCACAGTGACCCCCTCATCCAAAGAGCTTCTTTTTTCTCCACCTGAAGTGGAGGCCACGGTCACTGGAGGTTAGAATCAAAGCATTGTTTTTTATTTTATTTGAACAAAATGCTCAGGAAATAACCCGCATTTGCATACCTTGCTTTGCCAGAAAGCTGTCCAGGCCAGATGGTAGAGATTGCAGGCCGTGCAGGGCTGTTCCTGCAGGGACAGGTGTCTCCTGAACTGGAGGGTGTGGAGATCTCTATAAAAGAAAGTGGAGCAGCAGAGGCCCTCATCACTGTTCTCACTGATGAAAGTGGAGCCTACAGGTACTAATCTGATCATCAAGTGTCTTATTCTGTGTTTACATTTGTATAGGTCTGCTTGCTGAGATCTCCTTCTACATAGTTTAATTTCCACTCTAATTCAGCACATGATGGTGGTCTTCAGGTGTGTCTGGTTATTGGGGCTTGATTAGGGTATTTAAACTCCACAGGCAGCAGATATCTTGGGGATGGGATTGTGTACTTCACAATGTATATAAATATATTTACAAAACAAAGGCACAGTGCAGTGTGGCCCATTGACATAACATTCTGTTGTGCAATCTGAAATGTCCAGGGTATTTCTTTGTTCCTTTGGAAATAATTTGGAATGAGCATCAGAGCAAATAAAGGTGACGCTTGTCAAATCACCTAAATGGTGGGTTAGGATCCTTTTACTTCAAAGAAAGAAAGAAACTGATCTTTAATATTTATTCCAGTCTCATGCTATAAAACACTTTCCTCAGTGTTGGACCTCTACACAGCGACCTGGAGTACGACATCAGTGCTAGTAAAGAGGGATTTGTGCTGACTGAGGCTGAGGGAAAAGCTGGAGACTTCAAGGCCTTTGCTCTGGCAGGAGTCACATTTGAGGTAATGCATGCGTACATCATGACATCCAGGACAGCATCAGGTCCTTGCTTTATATTTTATATATATTTTGATATATTTAGCAT
Source organism: Rhabdalestes septentrionalis (assembly GCA_037832545.1). Taxonomy (NCBI): domain Eukaryota; kingdom Metazoa; phylum Chordata; class Actinopteri; order Characiformes; family Alestidae; genus Rhabdalestes; species Rhabdalestes septentrionalis. The sequence continues at coordinate 4,316,038 of JBBMFX010000101.1, read as the reverse complement.
GGCATTAATACAAAATGCTTGATACTTGTGTAAGATGTTTTTCTTCTTTTTTTTCTAGATCAAGTCAGAGGATAATGCACCTCTGTCTGGAGTGCTCCTTTCTTTAAGTGGAGGAAACTTTCGCTCCAATCTGCTCACACAGGACACTGGCCTTCTCGCCTTCAACAACCTGGTAAAGCTTATTCAGAATTACGCAGAAATATCTGATTAAAGATATTAATGAAAGTGTGTAAAAGAGCAGTTTCTCAGTTTTCAACACCACTGCAAGCAGCCACATTTTGTCACCAAGAAATATTAAACTTTTTTTTCAAGTTTGTAAAATTTTAAACAGTATTTGAGTTCCTAACAAGAAGATACTTGAATATAAATTAATGCATGATTTGGGCATAGCCGGCATTCTTTATTATGAACTTAGTTCTTTCTCAGGCTTACAGAGATTATGAGCCTAATGCTGTTCCCTGATGTTTAATGCACTAAATGACAATCCCAAAAATGTTCCCTACAGAGTCCTGGCCAGTACTACTTCAAACCCATGATGAAGGAGTTCCGCTTTGAGCCCTCAGCCCAGATGATCTCGATTGAGGAAGGCCAGAATCTCCACATCCCCATCACTGGCTTTAAAACTGCATACAGGTACGGCATGCTATAATAACCTCATCAGAGAATAAGTTAACTCCAATTTCAATGTTATCTACATGGATAATGGGTATTGATAATTTAACCATTTCACTATAAACTGCTGACAAAGAATTTGTTTATTGTGTTGACCCCATTTGTGTTTGCAGTTGCTATGGCACAGTGCAGTCTCTAGGTGGCGATGCTGAGCAGGGTGTGGCTGTGGAGGCGGTGGGTCAGCGGGAGTGCAACATGTACAGTGAGGACACAGTCACAGATGAAGCAGGTCGCTTTCGACTCCGAGGCCTGCTGGTATGGTTGCTTGCAGACTTGCTAAACTGCTCACATTAACGTAATCAGGCAATATTACCTCTGGTGTAATTGTATCATTTGTCCTTTCTCTCCCCTACAGCCTGGGTGTATTTACATTATTCAGCTGAGAGGAGAGGGTAATGATCACATAGAGAGAGCACTGCCTCAGCACAGAACCATAGAGGTGAGTCATCAGCAGCCAACAGAATAACAGGGTTTGATTTAATGTAAAAATCTGGTTGAGTATAAGGGGTTTTGGAAGATTATATGAAGTGGACCATCAAAAATAATGTTCCATTGCTTTAAACCCTTTTTTAACATTGAAATGTTTTTGCTGTAGGTGGGCAGCAATGACATAGAAGGAGTTAACATCATTGCCTTCAGACAGATTTATCAGTTTGACCTGAGTGGCAACATCATCACTGCACCTGAGCATCTACCAACTCTCTGGGTAAGAACTTTAATGAAGCAGTAAGATACAACCTCCTTTCGAGATAAATATAAAGGCTGTAATGGACCTTTCTGCATCTTCACAGGTCAAACTCTACAAGAGTGACAACCTTGACAGTCCTTTTCAAAGCGTATCATTGGGCCAGTCTCTCTTCTTTCACTTCTCTCCTCTCCCTCGCGATGGAGAGGTGAGGCTACCATCAGATATACTTGACTTTATTTCAATCAGTTGAAATGATTTCTGCCTTCTGGTTTATCAGTGTGTGAGTTTTCACCAAATATTCGTCCCACAGAGCTATGTGTTGATGCTGGACACCACACTCTCTCACTCTCAGTACGACTTCCAACTCCCACAGGTGTCCTTCACATCTTCTGGCTACCACAAACATGTAACGCTCACTTTCAACCCAGCTGTAAGTACGCATGGCGACAGCTACACTTGATCAGAAATAACCTGGGCTCCTTCATTAGAGGGAGTTTTGTGAATGACCTTTCCTGTCTTTTCCACAGAGAAAGCTGCCTGATCAGGAGGTTGCCCAAGGATCTTACATAGCTCTGCCTCTGACTTTGCTATTGTTGCTGGCAGTGTATAACCATGAAAGGGTACTGTTTTCTTCTCAACATCCTTTTAGCTCACATGGGAAATCATTCTATGTGATGTTTAGATGTACTCCACCAGATAAAGTTTTGAGAACACTCACTTTGAGGTTTTTCCCCCACCTCTCATGTTCAATGTATGAATTGCTTAGTGGGGAAAAATGCAGGTGTTTTTAATCTTATAAAGAGTTTGGAAAATCTTATTAATAATTTGTATATAAATTGTACCTAGGTGCTATATGATTGTTATAGAAATGGTATGTGTCCTGTGATTTTCAGGTCATCCCACTTTTCCTGCAGCTGATCAGTCGCATCCAAGGTGTCCGTAGCTTGGCCCAGAATAGTGGAGACAGTCTTGCAATGGACGAGGCCAAGCGCCCGTCTAAGAGACCAAAGACACGACGCACATGAGCCATGAGGGCTAAGCCCACAGCTACATTCAGACCTCACTAGCTACTTTCATACATAACCAACACACCAACTAGTCCTTCAGTTTTACATCTCACTCAAGTCTCTGTTTTTATATGGCTCGCTGATGAGTTGACTGACATCATGACAATTGGTTCTTAACTACGAAAGGCTAAGAAGAGTCACAGAGACCAACTGGTTTCAGGCTTCACTGTTCAAACATCTCTCCTATAAAATGTTTCCTTGGCCTCTATTTTCATAGTGTTCTGGTTAAACAGAACAGTGTGTTTGAGAGAAAGTTATGATTTGCTGGCTCCTGCTATATGTGAATGTGGCTCGCGTGTATGCGTGTGTGCGTGTGCGTATTACTCAGGGAGGATGATGGATCTAAACTAACGTTTCTAAAAAAAAAAAAACCCCAGCTAGTTAATTACAGATGGTAATGATTTTGTGTGAAGAGTGTATTTATTAACAGTGGAATTAGCCCTCTCGCAGACTAAAGCAATTTTTTGTTGATTTTCGTCAGTTTTTTAAGTTTGCCTTCATTTACATTCTTTTTTGCATCAAATTTTAATAAGAGTTTCTCAATAGTCGAAGTAGAATGTGATGACATGCATTGATCAAAAGGTTTAAGTGTTTATCAGAATTCTTGACTGTAAATTGTACTGATTTGTTTATGAAATCTTTTGCTATAAATTTTGCATGAAAATGTATCCCAGAAAGCTACTACTTAAACAAAAACAGGCTATTGTTAGCTGTGAATATTCAGACAATTTTCTGCAGTTTGTTGATTGATTCAGTACAAATTCTTGACCTGCACCACCCAGAGTTTGTAATTCTGAATTCTCGGAAAAAGTGGAACAATAAAATGAATGAGGAGGAAAAAAAGAAACTGCTATTTGGATCATACTTGCATACAGTGTAATCCAGAAATTGGTATTTAGGTACTGGCAAAAGTTTGCATACTCCTGTTTAAGCTGTCTAGAGCCCAGTTTCTATTAGTCTGCTGAGTTAAACTATTGGTAAAGAACAATGCATAACGTGAAATGTGCCAGAGCTTCAGCACAGATCACATTTTGTTCACAATGTTTTTTCGATATGATCAGTTCAGCACATGAACACTATATGCCTATAAAATGTCATCAATGTAGATGAAGTGTACTTTTCACCCATAAAATCAACAGAAGTGTTGTTTGGTGTGGGGTATTAAAACTTCGCATTTTTCTTTATTGCACACACGAACAGGACCTTCTTGCTGTGAGGCAACACTGAAGGCGTACAACACCCTTTATAGAGAGCTGACAAAAATGTATTTACAACATATAATGGTTATTAATAATATTGTTAAGGAAGTCTGATTTTATTCCATAAATTGTAAGGTTAAATTTACATAGTAGCAACTTAACTAGAAAAACCTCAATGGATCCACATTATTACTTTTACTGAAATATCATTATTGATTGCTTGGCTTTCTAATGTTTTGGTCCTCTCTCTGTAACCACATAGCATACTGCACCACCACTGGATTTCGAGAATTTTCCCTGAAAGAAATAAGTGCCCAAGTTTATTGATTTATTCATTTTTTTATTCTGTTGAATGTATTCTGGATGTAGGCTAGTAAGACATTCCTCTGTTGGCCTATGTATAAAAATATGACTCAAGCAGAAATAGAATTTGTCCAAAAAGGGATGAGCAAAAGACAAGGAAAAGACGAGTGCAGGTCATCACCGACTGCATGTGTGTGTTGGGGGAGTTGGCCTGAGGCGCCATATGAAGTTTGGTGGGTTTCAGACAAATCATGTCCTAGCAGGATGACTAGCAGGCCTGTTTATAAAGCACACAACCTATATATAAAAAAATGTGAGGGGTGCTATTAATTGTATAAGCGTTTCGTTACTGTGGCGACGCTACATGCCCACAAAGATGCCCAACACTCTATGGCAGTGGTTCTCAACCTTTTCAACATTAAGGCCCACCTGTCTATCACAGCATGTTGCCAAGGCCCATTTGGTCAAATTACATGAACTTAAATAACCAGTTGCGGACCAATGGCCTGTCTCAATTTAACATTCGTGGCCCAATCAAAAACCTTTGCGGCCCATCGGTGGTCCCCGGCCCAGTGGTTGAGAAACCTGGCTCTATGGGGCTCAACTTTGGAGTGATCCTGCTCGGACACGCTTTGTCCGAAATCTACCAAACTTCGTGTGGCACCTCAGGCCAACTCCCCCAACACAGACATGCAGTCAGTGATGACCTGCAATCGTCTTTTCCTTGTCTTTCGCTCATCCCTTTTTCCCCATTCACTCCCATTCATTTTGTACCCCACTGAAATGAATGCATTTCCCACACAACCTTTACATCAAATTGTTCGGCATGTCGCTATGAGGTGTGCTATTAGTTTTATAAGCGTTTTGTGTTACTGTGGCTACGCTACAGGCCCACAAAGATGCCCCCAACCCCATAGAGAATGAATAGGGTTCAACTTTCGAGTCATCCTGCTAGGACATGATTTGTCTGAAACCCACCAAACTTCATATGGCGCCTCAGGCCAACTCCCCCAACACACACATGCAGTCGGTGATGACCTGCACTCGTCTTTTCCTTGTCTTTTGCTCATCCCTTTTTGGACAAAACTCTTGGGACGCAGCTTCCTTAGAAATCTATTGGAAACACACACAATCTCACTAACCACACTCACTCTTTCACTCACATATACACACACACTCTCACACAGGCTTTGGCTGCAACTCTCATACAACTGTATTGAACACATACACACAAACTCACACAGACACACACACACTTGCACAGGTATTTACTGAACAATATGGACAAAAGTATTGGGACACACTCGCCCCATTGAAATGATTGCAGTTTGAGGGGCCCAAACCTTATGAAACAAGAGGCCTGAAGGCCATGCCCCCCATGACATACATGGTCAACCTTAACAATATGGACAAAAGTATTGGGTCACGACTCGCCTATTGTAATGACATGTTAGTGGTAATGTGTGTGACACAGATAAGATGTTTAGGGTGGAGTCCGCAGCCGTCTCGGCAGCAGTCCCTTTCACAATTTCTTCAGGAATTGTATTGCTCTAGTATACAGTTTTTATTCAAAATGAACTAGATGGTTGCATCACTGAGTGGCGCAACAATTTAAGTTAGTTTTGCGGACTGTGATGCTAAGATAAAATTGTGTGTATGGGCCGATTCGCTGTCACAACACTGCATTGGAGGGTGTTTCACAAGGTCCACTATGTGGACAAAAATATTGGGATGCCTGACCATTACAGCAACAGGAAATGTAATGACTTTGCACGTAAATACATACTTTATAGCTATAATGACTCTTGCTTTTCTTGAAAAATTTTCTGGAGTGTTTCTGTGTAGCATTCATTCTATAGAGCATTTATGAGGTTAGATGCTGATGTTGGACTGGTTGGACAGTTCATCCCAAAAGTGTTGGATGGGTTTGAGGTTTGGGCTCTGTGTGGGCTAGTCAGGTTTTTCCACACTGAAATCAAACCATGTCTTTATGTGCACTGGGGCCCAGTAATGCTGGAGCAGAAAAGGGTGTCCGCAAAACTGAAAACCTGGCGTTGTCCACAACGTCTTTGGGTCTGATTTTCACGGTCGGTCGCGCATTGTCTGAAGTCAGAGGCGCAGTCGTCTTTGGGGGAGGGGCCAGCGCGAAGCGCTATAATGGCAGCAGGAAGAATTATCAATGCTCCTGGCGCATAGTTCAAATGGGTTGTCCTAAATGAGAAAATTAGTCATAGGTGTGTCTTGGGTGTAGCATGCAATAA
>JBBMFX010000101.1:4298077-4308703 GCA_037832545.1 Rhabdalestes septentrionalis | reverse complement strand
AATCCAGCCTGCAGCACACACAGCATAAAAAGAGGACTGTGAGCAAGCACCACACAAAGTTAGGTGCAGTTTTAATGCAGGCAAAATGTATATTCGTCGTATAAGATGCACCAAATTTTCTCCCCCAGTTTTGGGGAAGAAAAAGTGCGTCTTATACGGCGAAAAAGACAGTAATATGTGTAAAGTGTGAAGTGATCATTCTTGTTATACACAAACACGCCACAGCACACAGTGTGATAACATCTTTTGATCACTGCATATTTTTACTGATTGTTATGTCAATAATTCATATACATCTTTTAACTTACGTTGATAATCTGAATATTTCTGTGTTTTCTCTCAGTCTTTTGAGCGGGTTCTGGTGGAGAATAAGCTCCATGGGCTCTCTCCAGCCCTAACTGAGGCCATTCAGAGCATCTCACGCTGGGAGCTGGTACAGGCAGCACTCCCTCATGTTCTGCACTGCACATCCATTCTCCTCTCCAACCGAAACAAGCTAGGTAAAAACCAAAACCCCAATCCTTACAACACAACCCCATTTCAGTTTGACTGTTCTTTCTCTACTAACATTCCAGGCAAGCCATGTACCTATCCTTGAAGTTCACTCTGGCAAGGTTGTGTTTAACTAACCACTTTAACTCATCAAGGTTTTGGTAGTTAGTTAAATCATATGTTATAGCAGGAAAAACACCAAAACACACGAAATAACACTATTCCTAATGCAGCGGTGCATTAGGAATAGTGTTCTTAAGTGCTAAATTATAGAGTATGGCAGGGATGATTGTAGTATGAATGTGTGTTATGGGAAAATTGAATTTTTGCAATATTTCTACAAGTGCCTCTTTATGTTCTATTTTTGATATCTTCAAAAAGGAAAAAAAAATTCTAATGTATTTGCTCTTTTTGCCTGAACACAATACATTAACCCCTAGAACATGAGCGGCACAATCCCTCACTGCAATGCAGCAATTGGTAAATCATCGTCATATGTCCTGCTTTTTATATTTAATTGTCCGTAAAGAACAAACTGCCCAAATTCTTTTATTTTAGGCCTTAGAAACAAGCAAAAAAATGCAAGATGTTTTAACCCGGGAGAACATTTGGGATAGAAACTCCAAAGAGAGCTGCACCCAAAGGGTGACCAAGCAAAAGAGCAGCAAACGGACTGTTGTACACCTTTTGATTTGTCGATATTGGGCTTTACAAATGCACTTTGAGTTACCCTTTAGCATGTTCTCTGCTAGGGCACCAGGATAAGCTTGGCGTAGCCGAGACCAAACTCCTTCACACACTTCACTGGATGCTGCTGGAGGCTGCCCAGGAGTGCCACCAGGATCAGGGACATGTCTGGTCTGGAGGGGGCAGTGGTGGCAGTAGTGCTTTCCTTCAGCCCTTGGGCAACCAGGGAAATCTTGATCGGAATGGAAGTACGCCTGAGGAGAACGAATATGCTCGTGCCAAGCTTTACCACAAAAATATGGCCACTGTGGAGCTTTTTGTATTTCTCTTTGCTCCACTCATAAACCGCATTAAGGTTGGTTCCATATGTCTTGGCACTGTTTGAAGTTGTTTGTATATCATTTATGTCAAGCATGAAGGCTTCAAACACGAAGCCACTCTAACTTTCACTTAACCATTTTGCATTGGGCAGGAGTCTGACCTCACTTTCCGATTGGCTAGTGGCCTTGTCATTTGGCAGCCAATGTGGGAGCACCGTCAGCCTGATGTTCCTGCCTTTTCTGCACTCATCAAACCAATGCGCAACATTGTTACTGGTGAGCTCTCTTGAGTGCTACACAACGTTTGTTTTTTTAATCAAATAATACAATTTCAAATGTAAACACTTTTGATACTTGCCTTAAAAGGATGATGGTTTCTGCTGCTGTGCTACAGTGTCAAAAGTAGTGCTATGTGATTTCTGGAATATCAGGAAATTTCAGGAAAGGCATTTCCAGACAGGGAAAGTCAGGGAATTTGATAATTTGGGTGCCAAGTCAGGGAATTATCAGGGACTTTTGTTAATAGCATTTAGTTCAGAAGCCAAAACCTGATGTGTATTTACGCGGCTTTGTTCCCAGTGAATATTTCTGGGGCTGGGCGATATGGCAAAAATGTAATCTCTATCATTTTTCCCCATATTAAACGGTAACTATACATATTCCGATATAAGCTGTTAATGCTGCCAATATCCTAACAATGACTGAAGCCACAGAAATGAAAGGGTTCATTAAATTACATTTTAAAGTATAGTTTATTAACAAAAACAGATGACAGATTTGGCCTTAAAAATAAAAAGACACTAATAAATAAAATTAAAAAATTATAAATAAAAGTTGTGACAAAGTCTGGTAAATCAGTAAATGTACAAAATGTAAGCATAAAATTATTGTAAAAACATAATATATAACACAATTAGACCACAGTGTCTGACCTTAACAGGTAGGTCAAATGTGCAAAACATACAATTATACAACTTCTACCTAGTGAACAAAATTTGTAAAGCTTTCACATTATTATCTTATTTATTTATCTATTTCTTGTCTGTGAACAGTGACTTTAAGATGTACATTAAATAATGTTATGCTGTGTGATTGTGTAACCCAGTGAAGGAAATTCCATTGTTAAATGGGGAATATTCCTGTTAGCTGTTTAAATTTAAGTTATATTTTGAAGTTATATTTAGGAGTTAAGAAGTAATGTTCCTGTTGCCTTACATTGCAGGGACCCATTTTACATGTTTGGATAGTATTTGTGTTTGTCAGATTTTGTCAGATGTCATAGGTTGAGATTGTTAGTCCCACCCTCTTCTACAGAGTGGGTTGATAGCGAATGCGCCAGCGCAGAAAAAAGAAACCAAACTAGGAGACACATGCTTCTGAGAGTAACAGATATGAGACAAACGAGGTTGAACAAGCTTTAAAATCACATTTATAGAACAGAAGAAGTGAGACAATCAAGGTTAAATAAGCTTTAAACATATTTAGAGAACAGGGCAGAAAGGTGACCGGAGTGTCTATGAACTTATGAATGCGGGTTGCTGTGCTGAAACGGTTGGCTGAGTTTGGAAATTTTTTAAACTTCGCTGGACTTTGTGAAATGGGACTGGATTTTTCTCCCTAACCTGGAAGATGGCGAGCCACTAGGAAACCGGATTTTTGGACGATTTTTTTTTTTTTCAAGAGAGGACTTTTCACAACGTGAAACTTTTCAACAATGTGCATCTCAATCGAGCCGGGGACACGGCTGAACTTTTGTTTTTCCCTGAAAACTTTGATAAGCCCTTCATTTCCTCAGAGACTTTACTTAAAGTAATTTGAGTTGAGGATAATAAGGTGTGAATTGTCTACATTGTTTGATGTGGTTGTTTAATAAGTTTCGTAGATTAATCCATATCGAGCAAAAAAATTCTAGAGCTTATCATCGTTATTAAAATAAAATAAATCATGATTCGATATGATATCATTTATCGGCCCAGCCCTACTCAAAACCTCTCCTGCTCTAAAAAGGTGCAACATTCTAGATCACAAAATTTTTGGGAAGTCTGTGTTGACATATTACACTCACTAATTTTCCAAACATGCCAGACAAGTGTTAATTTCAAAATATATGGTTGAAAATGAAGAGTAAGGAATGGCTCACCCAAAGCGATGACAGAAGAACAAAATGTAAAGTATGTAAATCAGTCAGACTACTCTCCAGTATGGGAGAGCTGCACTTACGAACCATGCGACTGAAAAAAAACATGTGGGGAAGATGAAGACGCTGAAAAGATCCACCTTATCTCGACTTCCATCACTGCGCTTCTCCAGTCGTCCATATCGAGCAACTTTATAGCATATAGAACTGTTGTGTTCAGAATGGCCCATTTTACCGCCATTTCTATATAAACATGCATGTAAAGGCTTTCAGAGGTTTTGAAGTTTTGGTCTATTTAACACGCCGAGATGCCTATACTCAACAACAATGACGTAAATGCAGTTTTAAATTCTATAGCCCCTTTAAATGCCGTTTTCTGCTCAGTATCAAGATGTTATATTGGATAGATATATGGGAGGTCATGGAAATGTTGCTTCTTGGTCAGGGAAATTCATGGAAAATCAGGAAATTTAAAGTCTGACGTAGGGTGGGAACCCGGATGTTGTAGGGAAAATATGTAGTAGATATTACATTAAAGTCCAGGCATTTGGTTTTCCCAATACAGCCAGCATTTCCATGTTAACCTTATTTTCAATCAGATGGCATTTCAATCAGATGGCATTATTTTTAGAATAGAATATTCATTCTCAATGATACAATGTGACAATATTTATGACCACATCCCAATGTCATGATGTCTTTTCACCATTACAGTAACTGTATTAACAGTGTATTTGATGGTCTGTGATTGTAAAAACATCAATCATCCATTTTCCTTTCAATATCCTCAGCAAAGAGGAACTCTCTGGTGAATAACCAGTGCAGCCCCTGTGGTACCAGCAACCCCTGCTCCACAGTAAGTACTGGGCTTTCTTCAGCTGTGCATCTGTGCAGCCCTCCTCAGTTCTTTTGGTTCCCAGTGGATAATTTCTTCCTCCCTCAGTGCAGTAATATGAATTTATAACTAGCGTCAGGTGACCTGGCCTCCTCTCTGACTCCCAGGTGGTGTGTGAATCAGCCCAGTCAGACTCCTCCCCCTCTGTGACAGGCCAGAGCTGTCGCCGTGGCAACTCTCTGGAGAGACGAGGCTCTTCACAGCAGCCGTATGAGAAAGGCCTCTCCCAGAAGAAGTGAGAATAATAAAAACATAAAACAGTAATGTAAATAGAATGCCTAAATATTGAAGTCACTGGTTGTCAGTTAGCTAGATAAAATCCACCCTATTAAAACTGTCTCTCCATGTGAGTTACTGTGTGCTTAAAGGGGTTGCTCAGCAACACCGCTGAACAAACTGAATTCAAAATGATGCTTCTTTTTAAACTGATTTTTTGTTCTCTTCCTCCTTGTTCTCTTCCCTCTCTTCCTCCTCATCCTTCTGCTTTTGATAGATTGTCAGCCCCTGGCAATATCTCTGTGTCCCAGCGGGCCAGGTATGCTACCTACTTTGACGTAGCTGTACTGCGCTGCTTGCTGCAACCTCACTGGACAGAAGAAGGGGTGCACTGGGCTCTTATATTCTACCTACAGCGGCTGCGACAGATCCTACAGGAGAAACCTGAGCACCCCCCTGAACTGCCCATAGCACCTCTGCCACGACCTAGAAGCAGCTCCATGGTAGCTGCAGCACCCTCTCTGGTCAACACACATAAAACCCAGGTACGTTGCTCTTAGGAAGGGAAAAAACACAAATGAAATACAGTGGGTCCTGAAGTTGCAATGGTCTCAAAGTATGACGTTTTGAGTTTACAGAACTCATTCCCAATCCACCTTGGCTGTGTTGTGTTTGAGCTTGGCAGAAGAATGCCCTTTAACATGGTGTATGATTGAGGGAGTTTTCCTTGTTCTTATTTGGTGGCTTAGAAGTGTTTTTATGATTGTACCATGGGTGTCGTGGCCATTCAAACAGATGGGAATGTGACCCCCTCACCATTCATGATTATTTGTTTGGACACCCCCACATTTAACATAAATAATTAATTCACTCCGCACTGATGAATCTTGAATCGTTTTGAAAGAATCCACTCCTCCAAAACCGATAGAAGAGAATACACCACTGGAAATCAGAGCAGCCTGTCTCTGCAATGACGATTCTCTTCACTTGCATGCGGTGAGCTGGACGAGCACCCAAACCCTGCCCCCACACCAAACCCTGCCCACGTGCCAAAACTCCACCCCCACCCTCCCCTCTCACATTATCAATGCTTCCGACGCGCCCTGGATTTTGCAACTGTGTTAGGAAATGTAAGTGACTTAGGCTAGAGTGTGTTTCAAATTACACCAAAATTCGGGTTACATTACTGTTGAAGGAACAGATTTGTATCGTAACTTGAGGACCCGCTGTGTTCTTTTCTGAAGCTCCATGTCATGCTCTCTCTTTCTCAAGGACATGACCCTGAAGTGTAATGAAGAGGGTAGGTCTCTGAGCTCAGAGACCTTCTCCAAAGTCTCCATTACCAACCTCCGAAGACCAGCTGTCCCCGACCTCGCCACTGATATGGGCATAAACATTTTCAAAAAGGTTTGTTTGCAAATCCAGGACTTTTTTACTTTGACCTCACTTTAGCAGTGTATTCAGACTTTATTTACTTTTAGTTTAAGAATCGAAGGGAGGACCGTGAGAGGAAAGGCTCTATACCGTTTCACCACACGGGGAAGAAGCGGCAGCGGCGGATGGGTGTTCCGTTTCTGATGCACGAGGACCACCTGGATGTCTCCCCCACACGCAGCACATTCTCATTTGGGAGTTTCTCAGGCTTGGGTGATGAGCGCCGCCCCCTGGAGCGTGGGGGCTGGCCCTCTAACATCATGGGTAACGTCATTGTAAAGATTTTAAATGTCCTAGATTTGTATGTGAGAATGACCTAAAACACTATCATAAAAAACTTGCTGATATATACAAATAAACAAAAGTACATCACAGTAGTAACAGCTATTAAATGTTTCATTTTGATTTAAATTTCAGTTTTTAAAAACTGATGTAAGTTTTATTTCAAATCACTTCAAAATTAGTCCATATTCTGTTTCTCAGTTACATTTATCTTTTCTTTTCACTCATTATCACAATGAGGATCTGTGATAGGTTTTTTTATGATTGCAGTATGTCTTGGTTTTTCTTGCAGGAAAGTTCACTCGCCGAGGCAGCACTGATACAGCAGGAGATATGGACAGTCTTGGAGCAAAACACTCTCACTCCCACCACAACCTGCCTGATCACTCCAACAGCCACAGTGACAACACTATCAAAGAGGGCGGTAAGACATCTCAGCATCTCAAGATTACAAAATATGTATGTTAAAAGTTAAATCAACTGCTGTTTAAATGTGGACATGGCACTGATTAATTGAGGCTTTTTTTATGATTGGTCTCAAGAATAGAATCAGGGCTTGCCTAATCTTGCCTAAAATGGGCAAGATTACTGGTGCTCCCCTTAGTGAAATGAGGCTGATCTTAACTTTCTTCACATGCTGAGTTTCAGAGACTTCCGTCAGGATGGAAGTTCAGTCTCTGGACACGTGTTGCTAATAGAACTAGACTCTCTTTTGTTCCACCTGTGATAATATTCCTAAGCAAAATATTGAAATATGAAATTATTTTTTCAATAAAAACGTTTCCAAAGACAGTGCTATTTTTCCTAAATTTGTAGGTGGACACTCACTTAAGGATCTCAAAACTTCATATGAAGAATGTTTGTCATAGTATCAGATGTCCTATTTCTGTCTATTACTGTTAAAAGTAGATATATCTTTTCCATCAAAGTGGCTGATTCAGGTGATAGCTTTAAACATTGCATGGCCTGATTATACATTGCGTGTATGGTTCAAGTAGACATTTTCTACATTTGAAATTGAATTATACAAATATTCTAATATCAAATGTACTTTTTACAACAATGTAACACTACATTTTCTGAGAGTGGTCAAGCAGTTGTCTGTTACTGCTTCAGTGTCAAAAGCTTCCAGTTTTTCTTTGCAGCCTCATATACTGTAACTATTCTTTCTTTGTCTTTCCCTGTCTCAGTCCGTTCCCAGATCTCTACCATTACCATGGCTACATTTAACACAACCGTTGCTTCCTTTAACGTGGGCTACACTGATTTCTTCACGGAGCACATCAAGAAGCTGTGCAATCCCAACCCCATCCCAGAGATGCCCTGTGAGCCGCTGGCATGTTCCAACTTGCCCCGCAGTTTGACAGATTCATGCATCAACTACTCCTGTCTGGAAGAAAAAGACACTATTGAAGGCACCAACAACTTCATCCTGAAGAATGGGATGCTGGACCTTACTGTGAGTGGGATACTTTTCTTTTAGTAGTAAAAAGTCAGCAACTGTCTATACAGGGGTAGCATTGGTATTTTACATTTTACATTCTAGCAATCCAGGAGACAGCAGTTCAGTGTTCACTGTACAGTCTGTGCAGTGTACGGGTTTATCTTTAAGGGTAATGTATTAAGCTGAATTTAAAATGAAATGTAAGTGTTTTGGGACCATATTTGGTGGCAAACTTAGGGTACACTAGAAACACATTTAGGCATTTGTTTTCCCTTCATATTTGTGGTTGCACTTGGAACGTAACCGCTGCGAATTTCAGGGGGTTACTTATATAATAAATATGTATAATAAATATATAATATATATAACTGCTAAATCTTTATGTAAGAATAATGCAAGAAGATAATGAGATGCTCTAATAGAGGAGAGGAGATGCTCTCTGAACAGATGTGTCTTCAGGAGGTTTTTGTATCTAGAGGGGTATTCTTAGGCCATTGTTAGCTTTTGGCATCTCTTTCCACTTTCGGATGCCAGAGCAAGACAATGTTTCTTGGAGGACATGAGAGAGCGATTAGGAACATATGCAGGGTTGCCGCACTGTAGTAAAAAGTAGTAAATGAAATAAGGCCCTTGAGAGGAGGTAAAAGGTAGTAAGCACAGTTTGATTTGGTAGTACATTTTTTCATCACCTCCTCAGTCAGTGGCGGCTGCAAATTAAGTTCCACTTCATCTTAGATGACGGTTCCTGAGAAGCACGTCTTCTATGTGAGTGCTGCTTAATGAATGGAGGGGCTGTTTAAAGGGTGGAACCCCATTTTGATTGACAGCGCATTTAGCTAAATGGATGCTAGTCTTTCAAACAGGGGTCCTGATCCGCCCACTGCTCCATAGTGGCAGAGCCCCTCTTATGTTAGACATTCTGATATTAGCAAGTAGCCCCTTGCTGTTTCTATATTTTCAGAAAGTTCAGAAAGGGTCCCCCGATTAACCCATGAGACCCCCTGAACGCTTCAAAAGCAACATTTTAAAGAGGTCTTTTTTGTCACTAATGTGTTTTTTTTTTTGCTCACCATGTCAAATATTTGGAATTTTTATGAAAATGTTCACAAACATTTTGGCGAGTGGAACCAGCCAATCCCGTGTCCATATGCAAGTTTGCCATGTGCACGCCAAACGAAAGAAAGACGAAACGCTGAGATTGAGAACAAATTCGTACTACAAATGACTAGCAGCGAAAGTTGCAGAGAATATCACTAGCAATCTTGGGGTTCGTCACATCCAAAAAGTTCGCACTTAGAAATGAAGATGCTGGTGCAGCAGCACAGTGGGCCACTGGCTACCAGAACAGATGATTATCTACTACCAGTCTAGAAGAACGTTGGAGACAAGTTGTCAGCTGATGAACACAGATAGAATTGTTACAAGTTTTCTTTAAAAATTTATTTTGGTACATATTCAAACTGACGTTGCATCACCAATAAATACCAACGGTTACTAGTGATGCTCCGATCGATCGGCCGATAATCACATTTTATGACTCGATTGGTACTCGTTAAACTTGGCCGATCTTAGGAGCCGATCACAATTGATGACGTCAATGAGTGAGGACATACATGATGATTGGGGACGTAAAAGTTTTGGCACCGCAGTCATGTCATCGCCGGTGTGTAATTACTATGACGTTTCGAGAAACAATTAAAAAATATCTATTTGCCGTTTATTTTCCAAAGTAATATCACATGGAGGTGCATTGTCCAAAAATTTAAAACAACGAATCTCATTCGGCAATTAAGGAACCTATTGTAAAGGCATATTAAAATGTTCACCATTAAATAATCACAAATAAGTATTTGTTATATAGTGATCAGAGAGCTTACATATAGGCCTGTAACAATAACAAATTTTGCTGGATGATAAATTGTCCCAGAAATTATTGTGATAAATGATAATAAAGTTGTTGTGTCAATTTTCATCTGATGTAATGATAATGACAATAATGCAAATGCACCCTTTCAAAGAACACATAACATTGGGAGTAATCCTATAAAAGTATTTTTTTAGATTTAGATTTAGATTTGTTAAAGACCGACATGGCAGGAAACACTTAGGGCCCGATAATGCACATGGCGCACCGTGCTTTCGCGACTTGCGCAAACCATCATTGCTATTTTGTGCAAGCACATCGTTCTTTTTTCCGGCGGAAATGTACGTTGTCAAGATAGCAGATGGCATTGCGCCATGTCGGGCATGTCACTGAAAAGAAGGGGTGTGGTGTGGCGCATAGCGTGAATTTGCTATTTTAAGAGAAGTGAAAGTCATTTCACCACTGACCAGAAAAAACCTGGTTAGTAATCATTCGTGCATTGTTCAAAGGCTATCATATGGACGCCTGACACTTTGGGATATGGAAGAATTCACAATGCGTGCACACACTGCTTCTTTCATAAGCAGGAGAGAGCAGCAGCGCACATAAAATTTTTCTGGAGTCCTCGAAATATAAAATTCAAATGTTTATCACATACATCACACCATGAATATTTTTTAAATACAAATAATACTCGCCAAACTTAGTTGATTGGAGAAATCACTGATAATTAATAACAAATAACTGACGGGCAATTTGACTAATAGTGCCGAACGATGCTCCTTATTCGCAGCTCCTTATTCAAAATGTTCATTCCACCTTAAATGCTGATTTCCAGGCTGCATTATCGCTATT
>JBBMFX010000101.1:4278907-4297977 GCA_037832545.1 Rhabdalestes septentrionalis | reverse complement strand
TTCCTCAGCCTCCTCAGGAAGTACAGCCGCTGTTGAGCCTTCTTGACCAGCTGTGTAGTGTTCAGTGTCCAGGTGAGATCCTCACTGATGTGGACGCCCAGGTACTTAAAGCTACTCACTCTCTCCACTTGAAGCTCCCAGATTAATAGTGGCTGGTGAGGCCTCCTCTCTTTCCTCACGTCCACAATCATCTCCTTCGTCTTACCAGTGTTGAGGGCAAGGTTGTTTTCCTGACACCATGACACCACCTCTCTCCTGTAAGCCGCTTTGTCCCCTCCACTGATGCAACCGATCACTGCAGTCTCATCCGCGAACTTCAGGATGATGTTGTCTTTGTGGGAGGCGACACAGTCCTGAGTTAACAGGGTGTCAAGGACGGGGCTGAGAACACAACCCTGCGGCCTGCCAGTCAAAAAGTCCAGGAGCCAGTCACAGAGTGTGGGGTGCATGCCGAGTGTGGTCAGCTGATGGGTGAATTTGTGGGGGAAGGCAGAGCTGTAGTGAACAAAGACAACCCTGACATATGAGTCTTTGTTTTCCAGGTGGGAGAGGGAGTAGTGAAGGGCAGCAACGATGGCGTCTGATGTGGATCTTTTGGCCCTATAGGCATACTGCAGGGGATCCAGGGTGTCTGGGATGTTGCTCTGGATGTAGGCCAGCACCACACTCTCAAAACACTTTGCAATGATAGGAGTGAGTGCAACTGGTCTGTAGTGATTCAGGCATGTGACTGGGGTTTTCTTGGGGAGGGGGAAAATGGTTCAACCAATCATAACTTTCCAGGAGCGCAGCCTAAATCCTGTTTACATGAAACAAATCTGCTCCCGAGCAGGTTTAAACTTAAGAACATGTTGCTATGGCAGCAAGTCCGAGATGTGCATCGAAGAACGAAACAATCCAAGATCAGGACAAAAGCACAACAATCAAATCCAGCTAACTGAGTTAGCGATGTATGAAGAATGGACCCCAGGTACATGGTGAACATAAACAATAACAGATAATAAACCGGGGAAGAGAACACTACAAAAGCCAAAAAATGGGGAAAAAACACAGAACACATTTTAAAGATCTGTTGTTACCCAGGGAGTGTCTGGGTCCTGAAGGATCTTTGCAAAAATTAGAAACTGAATAAAGTATTACTCAGGATTAAGTAGTGCAGTTGAGGTATTTGGTAATTAAAATATTTAGAACAGGGCCCATACCTGGGAGGAAATGGAACAAGATAAAATCTTAATTATAATTGAAATAAGAGGATTTTGACTAGGGCAGCACGATATGGAAGAAAAATTTGTATTGTGATTATAAGAATTTTTCTGTGATTAAAATAGTTTTAAGTAATAATTCCACTGGATAAATGCAGTTTGGAAAATTGTCATATAATAATGAGTTATTAATTATAAAAAATATTTGTAGTATGTTTAAGAACACGTTGGTGAATCAGTTTCGTTCATTTGAACAAAAAGAGCCAAAGAAATTCGACTTTTGTCTGATTGGTTACTCTGTCAAACACTATAATTGGGTAGAGGCTCTTTTGCAAATTGCACCCTTCTGTGACTTCAGAGACCTATACTGCAATAAGGATTAACAGATTTTAAATTATGACAAGGTTTAAACATGTAGACTCTATGTAAAAAAATGTAGATTGTTTCAGAAATAATATTATAAAGTTATGCCCCCATTGCCTATAAATGTCAACTGTCTACACCCTTGCTTTAACATTATACAGCCAGTGAGGTGCAATGAATATATTCCCACATTGTAACAAAATGATACCAACTACACTTTACCACAAAATACTAAGATGTGAATGGAATTATTGTGTTGCCAATGCTGATCATGTCTTTTTGTTGTATTGTCCCTTCATTTTTCCTCCACATCTCCTTCTGTCTCCCTACTCCCGGACAAAATGTGTTTTAGGGATTGACGTGGGCTCTAAGGACAGTCTATTAAAGTTTGATTTTTTTTTTACCAATCTGCCCTCAGATCTAATGTCATCCCAAAAAACACTGATTAACTTTTCCATTACTCAATCACTCATCCTTTCAGCAGACTTGCCAATCTTAACATTAATTGATAACAGTGCATAATTTGTGTTCAGTACAATAGGTTTTGTGATTTCTTGTGCCCAATTTTGAGAAAATAATGTGAATTAAAATTGAATTCACTTTCAGTACGTCCAGCTGTTGGCAAGTTAGTGAACACATGAGTGGAATGATAATGAAACCATGAGGGTCCCTTGGAGTGTGAGTTCTGTGCATATGAGAGTGAATGTGTGTGTGTGTGTGTGTGTGTGTGTGTGTGTGTGTGTGTGTGTGTGTGTGTGTGTGTGTGTTTGGGGTGGGTTGGTGTTTCCTGAGAGCTACATGTCTGTACTGGCCTGACTCCAATGTTGCCCCACATTTCTTCTCTTGCAGAATACGGCAGTGCAGGTGAGAGGTCCAGGAGGGCGAATAAACGAAACTTCGGTAGATACACAATATCTAAGTTTACTGCCAAAAAGTAGGCATTACTCCCATTCTTGCACCCCTCCCTGTGTCTTAAGGTGACATTCTCGCCTCTAGATTTGGATGAATAGTGTAGGCACCACCAAAAATCCAAAGGGTTCTTCTCTAAACACCAGATCTAGGGGAGGGGGAAAGCAATACTGTAAAATAGAAGCATGACCTGATTGTTAGGTCCAAAACTATCAGGCCGCAGACATTTGCATGTGTACAACCCTTCAAACCTGCAATTCCTTTTGGTGTCATATGTGCTTTATGATTTCTTTGTGCTTCTTTTCCATCTCGTATGCGCTGACAGTTTCCAGTTTGTTTGTTTTTCAATTCATGCCTGAGCCTCACTTCAGCTGGTCCATCTTCCCTTCCAGCCTTGCAACCAGCATTTAAGGTGGCCTCTATGTGTTTTCAGACAAGGCTGGCTTCGGAAACAATTTCGCAACAGGAGGTGATAAGTCTCTGGCCCAGAACATGGAAGCAGTGGTGGTGGGCTGTATGTTCAAATCCCTCATAACCAGATGTGCCTCCACCACACATGAGCTGCACAGTCCAGAGAATCTGGTGAGGGCCAAGCATCTAGACCAGTTCAGTCTTGGCTGTTCATTACTTTTATGAGTGGTCTTACAGCTGCTGTGTATTCATTCATGTGAGATAGTCACTGAATGTGTGTTACGCTTGAATGCTCTCAGGTAAAGCTCTGTCAGCATGATTAACTTGGTTTAGTACTTTCTCTTTCCCTCTGTGCTCCTCCTCCCTCCCTCTCACACACCTTGCTCACCATGAAAAGGGTCTGTACTGTGATATTCGCCAGTTGGTTCAGTTTATCAAAGAGTCACATGGTAACGTTTTCCGGCGCGTGGCCCTAAGCGCTCTATTGGACAGTGCGGAAAAGCTCAATGCCACGAAGAAGCCTGAAGAGAAAGATGAGGTTAAGCCTACAGCACAAAAAAGGTTAGTCCTGTCACACATCCAGCACAAAAAAGGTTAGTCCTGTCACACATCACACACTGTAACTGGCATTTACACTGGAGTAATTTGACCATTTCACTGCTGTTTATCGTAAATTGAAGATTTATATTTACTTAATTAACAAATGCTTCTTATTCAGAGCGACTCACAGTATACAGTATACTTCTGTGAGGACTTACTGTTAGTTATATGCAGAGTTCCCTGTGAAATTAACTAAATATAACTTATTTTTTTACTGAATGTTGGAAATAAACTGACATGTGCATGTTATTTCAGTCTGTAATTAATAAGCTGTTATTTGGCTGAAATCACAGCCCCCAAACATTTTTGTAGCCAGCTAACAAACTTCCTCTGATTTTCTGCAGGGATGTAGGGGTTGTACTTGGCATACCTAACCATTCTTTAAAGAGTTTTTTCAGAGACCATGCATTGACTTCGGTTCTTCAATTCCATTTCACTCTTAATGATCAGGGGTAGCACCAAAACGACCTGGTGGGGAAACTTTATTATTTAAAAAACTTAGTGGATGACAGGTTAGAGGAAAACAGTTGACTGGCAAAATACATTCTTGAAAATAATTTACCAGTAAAGGTTTTAATGAGCAGAGTCAGTGTTGTTTGTTTGACACTGTGTGCTGCGCAGGTCTCCAGTTACACAGCTAAGTTTATTATCTCACATTCTAATTGAGCAAGCGAGCAGTAACTGTCATTCAGTGAATGTAACATTGTGTGGTCATGAAATATAACCATAAATATGAATCCATAAATATGATTTCATGCATTACAGGGTAAAAAAAAATTTGTGAGCTGCAGTAGAGTTTTTAATTGGTACGTCATCTGATTTCAAATTGAGGATTCTATTTCTTTGTGATTTTGGTGGTCAATCTTTGGAGAGTGAAAATTACTGCCAGAAAATGATAATATAACTCGTACAGCCTTCTTCTCTTTCCTCTTGCTTTTATAAGAGTAAGAGTCTTTAGTTTCAGAATCTCAGATGTTTAGATGACCCCACAGCTGTTGAGCACAACACAATGAGGGGCTTCCACAGTTCCATCATTGGTTTAAAAGATCAAGTTACCAGATTAATAAATGTTTAGACTAAAAAAATATAATTAACTGACTTAATTTTCCACTTTGCATCTGTTAACAGTGCTTAACAGTGCTATTTACTAATGCCTTTTTAAGTATATCTACTGAAATAAATTGCTATGTGTGTGTATCAGTGATGAACAGATCCCTGGGGCTCTGTTAGGAAGGAAGGACTTCTGGAGGAAGATGTTTAAATCCCAGAGTGCTGCTAGCGACACCAGCAGCCAGTCAGAGCAAGATACATCGGAGTGTACCACCGCCCATTCAGGCACCACCACAGACCGTCGCTCTCGCTCCCGCTCTCGTCGCATCTCACTGCGCAAAAAACTCAAACTGCCCATAGGTGTGTATGTGTGTGTCTGTCTGTGTGTGTGTGTGCTTGTCTGTTTATCCTTACGTGCATCCAAGTCTTCTTGTTAAGGGACTTCCTGTTGAAAATTCACACAGTGTCTATGTATCATCAAAATCTGAAATTTTTTAAATAGAATAGAAGGTGATGTCATGGCTGGACTTGAACTTGCATTAATTTGAGTCTGTTGCCTCTCTGTAATTTGATGTATGTTGTATGAGTATTTTGGCTCACCGTCACTGTGCATGCTTCTGACACATGTCATGTCTCATTACATAATGTTTAGGCCATGTGCACATTTGCGAGATTAACATGGCATTGCACTACCTGGCAACCCATTTGTGAATCTGCCAGCTATATGAAATTGGAATTTATAGGCCAAGAAAATCCTTGCTGTGCACATTGCTTATAGGTCATCAGTGTACTGAAAATCTGGGAAGCAAGGCCATTCATATCTCTCTTTTTATGTGTGTGTTCTTTTGCCACCAGCATGCCGTCGGACTGTCCACCTTCCATTCACTCTCTCCGTCTTACGTATGTGTGTGTGTATGTGTTATTTTGTGATCATTGTTTGTTACAGAGCTTTTTGTATAAACAATAAATGGCAGCTTTTGAACACAGCTTGGATGTTTTTAAGTTCAGTGGATATGGAATGCTCTTTTTAGGTGGAAAGTGCTGTCTGGTCTTTGTACATGCCTGTGTGTGTGTGTGTGTGTGTGTGTGTGTGTGTGTGTGCTGTATAATTTATCCTGCCCCAGATCTCCCTCTGTTCACTTTCATTCCATTTTGTCATGCATGACAGTGTTACTGCTCCAAGTCAAGCGTCATCATGACTACACATTGCCAGGCCACACTTAGATGTGCTTTTACCTAAGAAACATGACATAGTTTTAGTTCCACTCTAATCGACTGATTGAATGGGTGACCTGTTTTAGTCGGAGCAGGTTTGTGTCCTGTTGTTCACTCCCTTCGATGACTATTTTTTCAGGAAACTGGCTGAAGCGATCCTCCCTGTCGGGGCTGGCTGACGGAGTAGAGGACCTGCTGGACATCAGCTCAGTGGACAGGCTGTCCTTCATCAGGCAGAGTTCCAAGGTGAGACAGAGTCAACTGTTGCCTCTGGTCTGTCCTGAATAGGAAGGATCATTCACAGTTTCTAAATTTTGATACTTACATCCACTGACATGCTCACCTGATTTGCATGCACAACTGCTTTGTGCATTTTCGCTACTCCCATCACACAACTATTCGGTTAGTTAGAACTTTCCCAACTTGGACAAAAATTTATTAGAAAATTTTTTTTTTAAAAATGTGATATGATTTTCACACACAAATTGCACACAAATCAAAATGAGAGGGATTTGAGAGGGGGGGGGCAGACTCCTTGAGAAAAGAGACCTCACCGCAAGAGAGAAAAATTTCAACTTGGGAGATCGAGTGTTGTTACTCTGAATAAAACATGTGATAAAACAAAAGCCTTAAAATGCCTATTTCTGAAGTGTAAACCTTAAATATGCTCCCAAAACACAGTAAATTAATTAAAAACTCTAATACATTGCCCTCAAAAAAATATAAATAAAATCCTTACTGTAAGATGCACACTTAAATGCTGTCTCCCGCAGTTCTAGAATGTAACCACATGTAAGCAGTAGGACTGTAACCAAATACTCGAATATTCGAGTATTCGTTCGGTGGGATGGCATTCGAGTTTTCATTTTGAGGTTCGAGTATTCGAAAGAAAACATTTTTTTTTCATGTGACATCAATCCCTGCGAAACCAAGCGCGTCTAGCTGCAGACTGCTGGAGAGTGGAGCTCCTTAACAACCCATAACGTCAGTTATAAAACTCGTGGATAAATACGTAAACTCTGGAATACAGCATTTTTCAGTTGGAAATAATATTGAGTAAACTCTGGAATACAGCATTTTTCAGTTGGAAATAATATTGACACCACATATTTAATGTTAATAATTAACAAAATTGTCCTATTTATTTTAGTTCATTTATTCGACTCCCACTAAAAACTCAATATTGTCACGGGTCACAGACTCCCACAGAGAGGACCGTTTGGGATACTTTATTAAACAAAACACAAAGGAACACGGCTCGAGGGCCAACAGAAAGGTACAAAAACTCAGGACAGAACGAAACCCAACTAATGACCACATGCCGGGATGCGGTCCTTTTCCCCTATAAATACCAAAATCCCCAAAGTAAGCCACCCAACCAAGACCCAAGGCTAATCTCCTCCTATCACCCCCAGCTGCTGGCCATAATTACTAATTAGCCGGGGTGACAGGAGGAATCTACACCCAAACTCAAAATTAAACCAATACTGCCCTCTGGTGGATGCAACCCATCACAAATATGACCTTTCCAAGGAGCCCGAGCACGGAGTTCTCCTCCACCCAGAACCGGAGAAACTTTCCAATGCGCTCCGGGTCTAACGGTGCATTTCTCTCCGCTGCTCGGCTGCTGACAAAACAGCTTTAATGGGAGGCATACAATGTTCAATGCTCACAAGGGGCCAGGGGCATAGCACACCGGGGGGTCTCGCAGCAAATTCAAAATGGGCTATGTGGCTATTGAGGCAGAAAAAGAAAAGCGGTTTGTTTACTTCGAAAATATGGATTTCTGAATCCAAGATGGCGAATACAAGATAAGAATACATTTATCCCCCTCCCACCGAAGCCTGGGGTATTCTATGTTTTTCACTACCGAATACTCGAAGCTCAAAAAAGGGCATTCGTACCAGCCCTAGTAAGCAGGGGTTCACTATATATGCAGTCTGTTGAGATAAAAGAATGTATAAACATCCTAGCCTCATACATCACCCCTTCGTACTCTTGCTGGGGCCCTCGTGCTGGGGCCTATGTGCTGGTTCCCAAACATAAGCAACCCAGCACAAGGACGAGTCACAATCCCCTATTTTCAGAGGTGGGAGCTTTGAAAGTATCTAATTACTGTAAGTCAGATTGATTTAGTACTGTTTTTGCCTGCTAGTACCAAAGAAACGACAACGCATGTCAAAGAAAATTACATGAATTACAGTACAGTCTATAAGGGGTCACATTTGTATTTTACATTGTGGTTCTGCGACAGCATTTTAGTGTAAACTGTACAGTCCGGATACAGGTTTATTTTTGCATTTTCTTGAGGGGTAAAGTATTAAGCTGACTTAAAGATATTTAGGGGCATATTTAGGGTTTACACTGTGAAAATGGGGATTTTAGAATTTTTTTACCACACTACACAGAGTATTCGCATTTTTTCACTATACACGGGTGCTCCTGTTTATTTATTTATATTTCTGCACAGTGAAAAAAACTGGAATCATTTCTATTGTTAAAGCAGGGTTCATCAATTTTCTGTTTTTATGTAATGTTAGCACAGGACATCTGGGCCATTGTTGATTTACACCTCATGTTGATTGTCAAGTGTCTTGAATTTCAAATCACAGATGCCTGGTCTGGTGATGTGGTCCAGTGTGACATGTTTGGAAATATTTAGTTTTTACCGTTAACAGGTGAAGTTTACTAGTGCCGTCAAGCTGTCTGAAGGAAGTGCTATGGAGTATGGCCGTGAAGAGGAGGAGAATTTCTTCAAGCGGCTCGGTAAATGGCGGTCTGGTCGGCGGAACCCATCCAAGCTTCACCACACAGAGGAGAAAGATGGTAGAACCCTGGGGTGTTCCCCTCCCCACTTCCCCACACCTCTGCTACTCTCTCTGTGCGTGTCCGTGTCCTGTCCTGTGCTTTTGGTGCACTCACTGTTCTTTGCCATCTTCCATACCAGCTCTGTGTGTTTGTGTTTGTGCATCTCTGTGGGAAGTTGCGTGCTGGCAGGCACAGTGGACAGTCTCTAACCTCATTATTATGCTGCCTGTCCTGGTCCTGAGACTTGCCATGGCTTGAAGCAGATGCTTACAGCTCTCCACAAGAGATGCCTAAATGTGAAGTGTTGGATGTTTATGTGGAGGATTGCACAAGCATCACATTTACAACTGTATTTTATCATGTTTCCACACTTTTATTAAACAAGTATTAAATATTAAAAGAAATCTTTTCAACCTAAAAATCTATACAAATACTTTTGGTATGGTATCCATATACTTTCTTTGGGGTTGTTGGTCACAAAATGTAACCAGTTTCATCATGCAGCTTTTTGCATTTGTTGACATCGTACTGTGGTTTCATCCATGCCAGGTTGCCATGGATTCCAGGAGCGCTTGGTTGCTAGCCAGGAGGCCATGAAAAATAAAAACATAGTGAACCTGGGTGCGATCAGACAGGGCATGAAAAGGTTCCAGTTCCTCTTGAATTGCTGTGAGCCAGGCACCATCCCAGATGCATCCATACTAGCTGCTGCGCTAGACCTGGTTGGTTCTAACCATCCACTCACCGCAAAGACATTTTACATTAGTGACAGAACTGATAAATAACAAATTAATAGCCTTTTTGTGTCATCTGTCAATTATGTATAGGTTAAATAAGCAATTAATTTGGAGCTGTGGTTTACTAGCATTGCGGAGAATGCTAGTACTGTATTTATCTTAAATATTCTTACCAGGAAGCACCAGTGGTGGCACGGGCATCCCTCTTCTTGGAGTGTGCCCGTTTTGTGCATCGCTGTAATCGTGGTAACTGGCCGGAGTGGATGAAAGGTCACCATGTCAACATCACCAAACGAGGCCTCTCGAGAGGACGCTCACCTGTGGCTGGGAACAAGAGGAATAACAAGCTCCAGTGGAATGCAGCCAAGCACTTCTACCAGTGGGGGGATGTGAGTAATGACAGCTCTCAGATGCACAGGAGCATGTACCATGCCTGCCCTGCACATTTTGGTGTTTCTCTTTGCTCTGACAAACCTTCTTTAACTCAGGAAGAGATTGTTATTCAGCTGCTTAGGTACTCTGCATGCCTATCTATTTTTCTAGCTTATATTTTCTGTAATAGGATAAAATATGTAATAATGCAATGTGATTTGTTCATTTTTTATTCTTGCATTCTCTATATTTTCTCTGCAAGGCCATTGGCACTCGTCTGAGTGAGTTGTGCCACTCAGACAGTGAGAGCCCAGCTAACATCCTGGGCTTTATGTATGATGATGAGAGCAAGAGAAGGGCGAGAAAGGAAGATGAAGAAGAAGACTTTCTGGATGACAGTAAGGGAAAGCTGTGATTTTAATTTCTCTGTAGTGTCTTTCCCCAGGATTATGCTTCTATAACTGAGAAGCTTAATAATGGGTGTTTGTATTTACACAGATACAGTCAACCCCACGAAATGTGGCTGCCCATTTGCTCTGAAAATGTCTGCTTGTCAGCTGCTTTTGGAGATCACAACCTTCTTGAGAGAGACCTTCCCCTGCCTCCCTCGTCCTCGCACAGAGCCTCTTGTGGTCAGTTTAATTACTTATTCCTACCTGTGGGTTATTTTCCCCCTCTCAAAACTTACTTATTAGTTCCACAGGACAGTGTTTTTCAGTTTCAGTCCTGGAGACCCACTTACCTGCACAATTCCAGGTATTCTCTACCTCCAGCACATTCAATCCAGCTCATAATTATCTGATCTGAATCAGAGGAATTAGGTTTGAATAGTGGGGGTTTCACTTCCCAAAGGCATTAATCAATCAGATTTACTATATGTAGCTCTAGAGATGTGACTGACAATTACGTTTTCATATGGTAAGAGCTAATTTGCAAAATATTGAGACACCAGTGAACTATTTTGATTTTATTTTATGAAGTACACAGATTTGAGGAATCTCTTGATAAATTTCAGGATTTAGAGAGCTGCAGACTGCGTCTGGACCCAGAGCTGGGTCGGCATCGCTATGAGAGGAAGATCAGCTTTGCTGGAATTTTGGATGATGAAGATGGTCATGATTCTCTGAACAGCAGTAGTCACACTCTAAAGTCTGATACTACATGCGATGAGAAGAAATCTTCACAAGAGCCCCTGGGTATGTTCATTTTGTTTAAATACATTTGTAAAGTTTTGTGTTTCACTCGTATTCTCACTGCTCCACAGCTCCCATCAGAAAGATTCGCATCGGAGGCTCTCGCCTGCTGCAAATTAAAGGGGCAAGGAGTTTTAAGGTAAAGAAAGGAGGCTCTCTGTCCTCCATTCGCAGGGCTGGCAGTCTCAAGAGCACTAAGATGTCTAGGCAGGACTCCGAGTCAGAGAATGATGCTGAGTCTGACCGTCTGCTGTCTCATAGCAGGGACACTGTTACTGACATAGGTATGAAAGTCCCAGGTTATATTTCTCTGCATAAGGAAAGTTGTTACGACCTTGAAGATTAATGCAAAGATTTAATTAAGTGTAAAATGTGTGTGGGTCTGTGTATTTGATTTCAGGGAGCCCTTGGAGTGCCAGTGAACCCAGCATTGAGCCTGAAGGTCCTGGAAGCACTGGAGGAATAGAGGACAACTACCACCGTAATATGTCATGGCTCCATGTTAGTGCCTTCACCCTGCTCTGTCTTATTGTGTTTGTGTGGCCTTGTCTATAGTAGGGACATTTTGCTGATTATGTCTTGAGGTCAAGGCTAGGGTTAAGTTAGTATAAGTCTTCAAAAATATAGTGTTTGAATGTGTGTGTGTGCTTGTGTACATGGTCATGTTTACACAAGTCTATGGAACCTTCTGTGTTGTTTTATAATGATATGCTGTCATCTGTCCCCTGCCAGATCATGATCCTACTGTGCAACCAGCAAAGCTTTATCTGCACGCATGTTGATTTCTGCCACCCACGCTGCTACCAGCGCCACAGCCGCTCCTGCGCCCGCCTGGTCCGGGCCATTAAACTGTTGTACGGAGAGACTGTGGATAGCCTGAGAGAGAACAGCTCTAGCACTAGCATCAGCACACGCCCCAAAAAGAGCAAAGAGGTGCAAACTCACTGACGGCCCACCAGCTGCAAACCACATACACCAGTTCCAAGACAATACAAAGCAAAGCTAAGTTCATATATATTATAATCTTTAATAACCATTGTCTGATGGATGTCTTACAGTGCTCAGACAAGTCATGTTTGCGGACACCGTCAATGAAGAGACGTCCTACTGACAGCAGTGCAGAGGGGAAAAAAGACTCTGGAATGCTGAAATACATCCGCACCCAGGTGCATTTCACTGTGTTCACCTCTCTTATCAGCAGACCTCATGGTTCATTCCAGTTGCTGAAGAACATTTGTGATGAAAGTTCCAGTGCTGATTTCACAGAACCTGTATCCAGTTCAAGCCATTGATTTATTGGAATTTCTTGTGTGACAGATTTATGTTGTGCCTTGCATGCCCAGGTCATGAGTCTGTCTCCAGCACCTCTATCCTTACTCATAAAAGCAGCCCCCATCCTAACAGACGACATGTATGGAGACATCCAGCCAGCTGCCTGGGAGCTACTGCTCAGTGTTGATGAGCATATATCTGCTGCTGCAGGTATGACTCTTACCCTATAATAATCCTATCATAATTTGAATTATTGTTGCCGTCATTATTTAATCTCTGTACTACAGTATTTTCCTTTATTTGATACTAAAACTACAATGGCTGAAGTTGGATTAATGCAGTTTTTTTTAGAAATGTGCAACAGTAGTTGTTTGCTTTTTGAATTTATCATTAAATTTTTTCTGTTTACAGCAATAAACATAGCTTCAAAAGTAACTGTACTGTAAAGGTTACTCTAAACTTTTCCTTTAATATTTGTCTTTCTCTTTCTCACTTTGTTTATCCCTGTCTCACACACAAACACACACTTACTGTTACATGCAGCGGCCATGTTCCTGCTGTGTGCTGTAAAGGTGCCTGATGCTGTCACTGAGATGATGATGGCTGAGTTTCAGCACAATGAGGCTTGTCAGAGAATAAACTCGGTGCTCAAGTTCTACACCATCTGGAGGTTTCGCTACCAGGTGTGGCCTCGCATGGAAGAAGGCGCTCAGCAGATCTTTAAGGTACAACCACTCTGTTATACATTGTTAATGTTACATTGTCTTTTTGGTGATGCTTAATACAGGAATATACAGGTTTCTGATAGTGTGTGTTTGGGTGCTGTTCTTTATAGATTCCTCCACCCAGCATTAATTTCACTCTACCGTCCCCTATCCTGGGAATGCCCTGTGTGCCCATGTTTGACCCACCATGGGTGCCAATTAATGCTGGCACTGTTCCAGATGCAATTAGTGAAGATCAGTCTGTAAGTTCTGCCCACTGACCCATGCATTAGATCATATGATTAGCAAATAAACAATACAAGCTATAGCCCTTTTTTCATCATCATGTTCACTACTCACACATAATGGTCAATTTTTCAGAAATCTTTCTCGGCTCGTGCAGTATCCCGTTCTCATCAGCGTGCGGAGCACATCCTAAAGAACATGCAGCAGGAAGAGGAAAAGAGGCGGCTGGGTCGTGAGGCCAGCATCATCACAGCTATACCCATTGCTCAGGAGGCCTGCTATGAGCCTACCTGCAGCCCCCCGCCTGAGCAGGAGGAAGAGGGTCAGTCCCTGATTACAGTTTGTCCCACTGCAAACAGGGAGACAATGATTAAAGAAAATTATTTAGTCTTATATGTCATGTTTTGTGCTCTGTCAGCAGAAGATGTGGTAAATTTGGCTTCTCGTCGTCTGTCAGTCAGCCCCTCCTGTGCTTCCAGTAACTCCCACAGGAATTACTCATTTCGACGTGGCTCAGTTTGGTCTGTGCGCTCAGTGGTCAGTGCTGAAGGTAGCAGATTAAGTCATTCCCACTCTACCAGTGTGTTTTGAATCAGCACATGGGAAAAAATATCAAATGGAACCATTTCTGAATAATATAATGGAGTGTCATTTGTTGTGCTGTCCTCTTTCAGATGATGAAAACACAACAGAGCTCACACCAACACATCACATGTTGCAGCCACCCCAGTCTGTTTTCCCAGCATGCATCTGTGCTGCTGTCTTGCCAATAGTGCACCTAATGGAGGATGGAGATGTTCGGGAGGATGGTGTTGCAGGTATGATGAGCTCACCATCACCTGATTTTGTTTACATGATGTTAAGACTTAGGTTTACAGCATTTAGCAGACGCTCTTATCTAGAGCGATGAATACCAATGCTTACCTTTACATTTACAGCATTTAGCTGATGTGTTTCAGCTATAGATATTCCTAAAAGAGGGAAA
Organism: Rhabdalestes septentrionalis; assembly: GCA_037832545.1. NCBI lineage: Eukaryota > Metazoa > Chordata > Actinopteri > Characiformes > Alestidae > Rhabdalestes > Rhabdalestes septentrionalis. The sequence continues at coordinate 4,283,910 of JBBMFX010000101.1, read as the reverse complement.
TGACCCGTCAAAAGGCACTCACACCAGAAATTTTTCTTTTTTTGTGTGCATATAAAAAAGTTTGGCGTGTTGGCATGAAGAAAATCTAATTACTTAAAGGAATGTCAAACAAGGAGAAAAATAATATTTCTACTGGTATGTAGAAAATTGAACTTCTAACATCTTCCCCAGACCTGGCAGACCGCCAGAACTTTCTGCATCAGAGAAAAAGTAGTTAAAGTTTAATCATGGTGTTCTGGGGGGTTTCTGCATGCCAAAATGAGTCCAGGGCAGGACAACCAGTGAACCGAGGGCAGTGTTATGGGTGCTAAATTCTCAGTGATTAGCTTAGGCTGCAGGTTCATTATAGTGCCTATGCTGTCCGCCACTAGAAGTACGTTCAGTGTCTTTCCTTGAAACCTTGGGTCCTGGCATTCATGTGGCTGATTGTTGACAGAGACCACCTACCTAAATATTGCTGCAGATGAAGGATACCTCTTCAAGGCAACAATAATTCCTAATGGCAGGGGCCTCCACAGGATTATTTGAAAAATATGAGAAAGAGTCCACGGTGTTTACTTGGCTGCTTAATCTTAATGCAATCAGTGCCATGTGGTGGACAAACTAGTGTGATCTATCGAGACCCCACCTTGCAAATTTTGGGACCTAAAGGATCTGCTTCTGACATTATGGTGCCAGATGCCTCAGCCTAGAGTTTAGATTCTCTGCCCGAACCCGACACGGCCCGAGCCCGGCCCGCCGGTTGGGTCAGGCCGATATTTCCTGCCGCTGTACTCGGGCCGGGCCGGGTCGGGCTGTGATCAAGCATTTGATTTTTTAAATCATTACTTAATTAGCCTATTTGGTTGAGGAGCTATGCCAAATGTATAAATATATTAATATTTTGGCAAAGTTAAATTGCTGCGTGTCATGCGCCGCAGCGCTCCAGCTCCTGCCACTGGCACACATTACACCGGTCTTGCTGTGCTGTACTGTGCAGAGCTTAAAGTGCAACATGGAGCTGAAAGACGTTAAGAAGAAAATAAAAACGAGAGAATTTACTTTGAGCAAGTTTGGAACCATTTCCATGTGTCTGGTGTATTTCCTATAAACTCTGTCTGCCGCTGTTTTTAGTTAGACTGACGTCACGCTCGGCTGCGTTCTCCCATCAGCTGGAGTGCCCTGACATCTGAACACTCCGAAAGTGAACAAACCAACGACAATTCCATCCACACTCTGAATTTACAAACGTTTTCAAAGGACCAGAGTGTGCTCGGAGCTCAGAGTGTGTGTTTAGGAACGCACCCACAGTTGAGAACGTGTGTTATAACGGCCCACGTATTTTAAAAAGTGTCGGTTTAAATCGGGCTCGGGCCAATAATTACAGTTAATGTGTCGGGCCAGGCTGGGCTCGGGCACAAGGTGCATGGTCTCTGGTCGGGTCGGGTCTCATTTTCTGGGCCCGATCTAAACTCTACCTCAGCCTATTTTCAGAAGTCTTGTTGTGCCCATGCATCTCATTGTGCCCATGCAGATCATTTTAATAGCAGAAGAAGTTCAAAAATTAGGAATTCACTTTTAATAGTGTTAATTGTAATGTAGTGTTTGTTAGTGTCTAATGTTTAAACCTCTGTCAAAATGATTAAGGCTACTTTTGATTGATCAAGGCTAACTACTGTACCAGAAACTCAGTACCTGCAGTTAGATCAAGTTCTAGTACTTTTGAGATAGATTTCTAGTATCTTTGGTACTGAGTGACACGTGTGATGCTTTTACAAAACAGATGAACTCTTGATTCACTTCATTATGTGCTTCCCACAGTGAGTGCAGTGGCTCAGCAGGTGCTGTGGAACTGTCTGATCGAAGACCCTGCACTTGTGCTCCGCCACTTCCTGGAGAAACTCACAGTCAGTAACAGACAGGTAAGGAAGTGGAGATATAGCCAGCTCTGATTTCAGAGTTGTTAGTCATAATAAATATAGCATATATGGTTATGTTTATGGCATTTAGCAGACACTCTTATCCAGAGTGACGTACTTCAGTGCTTAAGTATATATAGAGTCTTGCAGTGTCTAAGTTGATTAAATATTTTTTTAGGATGAGCTTATGTATATGCTGAGAAAGCTGCTTCTCAACATTGGAGATCTGCCAGCACAGACTTCACACATTCTCTTCAACTATCTCGTAAGTTCTGATTGCTTCAACATGTTATTTTTGATTCACAGACCTTGTAGCTAGAAAAAGTTTCAGACTAGCCCCATTGATGAAAACGCTATTTATTGTTTTGCTCAGGTGGGTTTGATCATGTATTTTGTGCGGACACCGTGCGAATGGGGCATGGATGCTATCTCGGCTACTTTGACCTTTCTGTGGGAGGTGGTGGGCTATGTGGAAGGCCTCTTCTTTAAGGACCTCAAACAGACCATGAAGAAAGAGCAGTGTGAAGTCAAACTGTTGGTCACTGCCTCTATGCCAGGTAGGAAATTTTTGGCAGACAAAACAGACAAGCTGGTGCCTTTAGTTTCACTAAAAATACATACCGTCCTTTGCATGTGTGCTTATACAATGCGTAAGTATGTGGTCATGAGTTCTAATTAGTGGATTCTTATTTCAGACATAGTTATGCTAGAGAGTTATATTCAGTAACTGCATAACACGATCATAAATCTAAAACCCAACATTAAAAATTGAAAGACATTGGTTGGGTTTTGATGAATATTTGAAGCTTTTAACACAAGTTTAGAAGTTCTAGTATTAATTTATAATTAATAAAAAAAAATATGACGTGAACGTAATTCACAACACATCCTTTTGGAATATATGTTGATTTGGAAAATTCCTGGATATTAGCAAGGACATTTTTGAAAACATCTAAGCATGCTAAACTGGGTGTGTCTCATATCAGACAAGAGGGTGTAATTAACTGAATGAAGCGATTGTATGGATAGAATCTTGACTAAGATTAGAAAGGAAACACCAAACACACTCCTTTGCAAGCTCATGATTTATTGTCTTTGCAAAGAAGGGTGCCATCACACAGAGTGCATGAAACAGCATGCTTCCACATCTATTTCTTAAACCTGTAAAGCTAAACTTCAATCAATGTCCACTATTCAGGCAAGTTACTGCAAACTAGGTACACCGAAACAACACCTGTCAAAGAAAGTCAGAAGTTATGATACTAATAAGATAGGGATTGGGATAAGTGGGTTTTTTTTGTTGGTGGTGGGGTTTTTTTTGTTTTTGTTTTTGTTTGTTTTTTTTAGAAATAAGCAAGCAGAAATGAGAGGCATGGTTAGTCACTAAAGTTCTCCTTGAAGAGGTGGGTTTTCAGATGGCCCCTGAAGACAGAAAGGGACTACGCAGATTTGATCGGAAGAGGGAGTTCATTCCAACAGTTGGAGGCCAAGACGAGTCATGTTTGAAGCCCTGAGAAGACAAGTGACATTCTTGGCCTTGAAAGCAAGTGATAAGGACTTGAATTTAATGTAGGCAGCCACAGGGAGTCAGTGAAGGTTCCGTAGTAAAGGTGTGCTGAAACACAATCTTTGCCCCGAAGAGTTTCGTAAATTTAATGTCACCATAGTCTATCTATTTAAAATATCTCTGCTATTGTATCACTCCCGCTTTGTAGACACTGCACAGCTCTGGTATCATTATTTCAGACGGACTCTATTTCAAAGATTTAAGATGCTGTAATAGTTTTGCTCTCTGTGGAAATGATGGAAAATGAATATCCCAGCATGCGTAAAAGGCAGAAAATGTGTGAAGTGTGGGACTATTTTGACTATTTAAGGCAGACAATGTGAATTAACTTTTTGGACCATTTTTAAACTATTTCCATCTCTCTAAAACATCATCAGCCCACAGACAAGATACGGCTAGTCAGATAAAATGTAAATGTCAGTCTGGAATATTGTGACGAGTGTCTTCTCTGCACGGAGTGTGGTTTATTTAGCCCCTCTATCCATCATTAGCTCTAGTGTGATGAGTACATTAGTTATGTATCTGATGTGTTTGACTGAAGCCCAAACTCGCAGGTGCATTCTAAATCAGCTGAAGTGGTTTTGTTATCTTCAATGGAAGTCCAGCCAGTGGAGAGTTGTAGGAGTCCAGTTTGGAGATGAAGAGAGACTGGATGAGTTTCTGCGTAGCTTTTGTCGTGAGACAGGTTCGGATTTTTCTGATGCTGTAGAGAAGGTATTTGCATGTTCTGGGGATCTGGTCAATCTGCGGCGAGAAAAACAGATCTTCATCTAGCATGACACCAAGATTTCTTACCTTCTTTGAAGGGACGATAAATTAATTTCAAACCGAAATGGAAAGGTAGTGGCTTGTTGAAGGACTCACTTTGATGAAGAGGAGCTCAGTCTTGCTGGGGTTCAGCTTGAGGTGGTGGGCCCCCATCCGAGAGGAGATGTCGACCAGACAGTCAGAGATGTGGGTAGAGTCACTGGAAGGTAAAGAGAGAAAAAGTTGCGTATCATCGGCATAAAAGTAATAGAAAAACCATGTGAGGCTATTAAATCCCCAAGAGATCCAGTATACAGAGAAAAGAGAAGCAGCCCAATGTCCTAACCCTGTGGAACACCAGTGAATAATCTTTGTGGAGCAAACTGAGTGCCTTGCAATGCTACCTGGTAACTCTGGTCGTCAAGAAATGAAGCAAACCATTGCCAGGCTGTGCCCGTGATCCCAAGTTTGGAGAGAGTGGCGAGGAGGATCTGGTGATCGACTGTGTCAAATGCAGCAGAGAGATCATGGAGGATCAAAGCAGAAGACAAGTTGACTAATCTAGCCGCATGAAGTTCTTTGGTGATGGCAAGTAGAGCAGTTTCAGTAGAATATGCCATTTGAACCTGTACTGATGAGGTTCCTGAGGCCTGTTTTGAGGAAAAAAAAATTTATTTGGTTATAAACGGCACGTTCCAAAACTTTTTGAAAGAAATTAGAGAAGATACTCGAACTCCGCTGGCGGCCCCGACGCGGCTGGTCTGGCGGCTGGCGGCCCCTCCGCAGCTGGT
>JBBMFX010000101.1:4246713-4258919 GCA_037832545.1 Rhabdalestes septentrionalis | reverse complement strand
GAGGCACGAGATCGCGTTGTTCTCGCGTTGCTTTGATGTCATACACTGACTGCGCAGCCCCTGATTGAGTAACTTCATGTGATTATTTTTTTGCGACAAACCGACTAATGAAAATGTATTCGACCAAGCCCTCTTCATATCAACTAACGTTTAGTCGACTATTTGGGGGCTGCCCTAGTAAATAGTGATGTGCACATTTGAAATGCATGTGCTTTTTTTTTCTTATAGAATCCAACTGGTGCCCGCTGTTAGTTCCTCCATCCATGATGAGGGATGTGTGCCATTGCGATGAAAATGCGGATGTTGCAAAACGCACAGAGCTCTGCACATGTCTTGCTCATGGCGGGCCTTTGACTGTGATAAAAATGTGAGCTGTTTTTGAAGTCGGAACTTGGTGCTGTGTGTCTGTGTGTAACTTGCCTTCCCTGTGTGGGAGATCCCTGTGTGGCAGTCTTTCTTGTTCTGTTCTTTAGTTCTTTGCAATTAGAGCCTTTCTGAAGCAAAACTAATTTCTGGCATTATGTAGACCAGGCGCTCTCTTTGATGTGCAACACAGACAAAATAAAAAAAATATATAGATAAATATATACCAGGAGAAAATGACAGAAAAGTGTTTACAAAGGCATAACATCTTAATGTTTGCCACTTCATCTAATGGAAGTTTTTGTTTCGGGTGACATGTTGTGTGTTAAGTGAGTGATTTGCCCTGTGCACGTTATTTGACCATATTCTCATAACATCCAGTTAAATCTGAATAGTTGCTTCTAGTGTAGAAGAAATTAAGTGAATATGCAATAAAGAATCATCCAGGATTATTTCTCTGTCAATCTCCATTTCTTACCTAGAAACTGTAACTTCTTGTTCAAAAGAACTGAAAGTTAAGCCGCCTGGTGCACCAAATAACATTGTTTTAATCCTAAACAGGCTTGGATTGCTCTTTTTTTGGGTGTATCAAATAAAAAAGTAAATAGTAATTTGTATTAAGAGTGGTTTTGGGGTGTGGGAGTGTGGGGAGAGCGGGATACTGAACCTAACTTGATGGAGGCTGGAGCAGGTGGAGTTCCCGCGGGGATGTTAGACATAGGGGAAGAAAAGTGGAGAGCAGCGGACAAGGATGGGTGCTTATGAGCCCTGCCTAATCCCCTTAATCTCAATAATGATTCCAGTAATGTTAGGCAGGGGTTGAAGGTGGAAGGGAAGGTGAGGGGATTTGAGTGGAGAGAAGAGGGAAGAGGTAATCTCTATTTTTGCCCCTGGAGGGCCGAAAGACAGTAAGGGATCCGTCCAGAGAAGATGAATAGATGAAAGAACTAGGGGTTAGGGTTGTACTTTCAATGTGCCATTTGGTGATCAATCAATTCCATGTTTTCTACTCTTTAGCCATTTTAATAACCTGTGTAATTATTTCTAACATGCAAATTACACGGCTGGTGGTTAAACCCTGCACATTTTTGTGTCTCAAGCTGTTAAAACTCACTTGAAACTCTGCAAATTATTAATAAAACAAATCCATCCTACTGCTACATCTCAGATTTTGTTTGTTTAATGCCAAATGTCGTTGGTTAAAAGGAAATTCCACAATTTTTTTTGGCAAAAGATAATATTAGGATGTTAAAGATGGATGTAAGGAGATTTGAGCCTAACACACATGATTGAGAGATACATTAATAGCATCATAGTAAAATAAATGTCATTTTATATGTAGGATACAAAAATTCACACACATGTTCACTGGCAGTCTTGGGTAATAAATAATAGTTAGATTTGCCTTTTGGGCGTTGGAACCCTCGCTTACCATCTGCAATCCGAAACACTTCACAAAATTTTCTCAACTTTGTCAAGTTTATTTAAATAGTAAATTATCATACACAAAAGGTCAGTCAGTGTGTTTTACAACAATATCATATAAAATATAATAAAATAATAGTAGTAAAAGAATACTTAGAAACACGATAAAAGAACCTTATAATTGCAATAGAAGTGGAGACATTTAAAAGAATTGTGGCTCCATTATATGCAGATCTGTTGTTGATTGGCAGTTGGTTGGACATCATAGTGCATAGGTGGTACATTTTGGGCCGCAGTGTAATTATATTTTGCCCACGAGGCAATACCATATGGCTACTAGAGCTGGCCCGCCGGTTATTATACAGGGCATGTACCGTGAATACTACAAATCCCAGAATGCTCTGCTAGTGTTTTGGCGCGTCAATCAGTACAGGACCCGTAAACACCCTCACCTATGTTGACAGTAGTCATAGCGACCTCATGCTGCTAATAGCAACGAGCTACCCATCCCAAAAATGGCGAAGCAAAGGTAGAAAACAGGAACTTTCTGGACAGATGGGTGGCAGAAAATCTGTTTAGATATGTAAAAGACAGACCTGTTTGTCTTTTATGTGGAGCCAACTTGGCTGTAACCAGAGTACAATATTAGACGACACAATGAAACGAAACATCACGACAATCACGAGGACCTGAACATGACTCAAAGGTGCCAGGAAGTACAAGAGATTAAAGAGAGATTTTTTAAATGTTTTTTTTTATTCGATATTAATGTTTGCAATATTATGTTATGTATTATAAAGTATTAAGCTTTGCTTGTTCCATATAGTTTAAACTTGGTTGGGTCCATTTTTCAATAAATATAAATGTTGGATCATGAGTTTGTCCCGGGTTTAAATTTTGGTCCTCTGTGTATTTGAGTTTGACACCCCTAGCATAGTGGATAAACACAATGTTTTCACCCTGTTTAGTTACTGCTTTTTTAGCTACTAGCTCACAAGCTCTATTTAAAAGACATACCAGGAACAGAAACTTGTGTAGAAACAGTGAAAAAAAATTAGGAAAATTAAATTTTATGGCCAATGTGTCACATCGACTTTAACAAGTATGACAATCTAGTCCAGTGCCAGTTATTCCTGCAATACGGCTGGCCTTGTCAATGCACACACAGCACAAGACCCAACTGTTTTTAGGGAACCGTTTTGGTTCCGTTTTTGTGTCTCTTTTTATGTCCTTTTCCTCTTTCTACGAAGGAGGCGTCCTCACACGAACGGCACCGTGTGTGTGGGCTATGCCTCGATGTGTATTCGTGTCTGTGTCAGTGTGAGATATTGAGGCAGTGATGCAAGCTGCTGCAACGCCTCCCGCTCCGGGCCACTGTTTTCGTGTTCCGGTCCGGGCTTTGTACTCGCGTTTCTTTGCACTGAGTGGAGCAGAGAGAGTGTTTGTGTGTGTGTGTGTGAGAGAGAGAGAGAGAGCGAGACAGAAAGAAAAAAAACAAGGGGCGGGGGAACAAGGAAGGCACAGACCCTTAATCTGAATGTTCTCGCTTCTCCTTGCCGCGCGCGGTTTAAATAAAAGAGAATATACACCGGCCGCGAACAAAGGAGCTCGCGTCTCGGAGAGGGGCACGGAAGAGGCCGGCGGGGAGCGGGGCCACAATAGGACAGACACGCTCGCGCACAGTCGGCTGGGACCACGGCGTATTTTTTTCTCTCGAGACGGACCGGACCGGACCGGCACAGATGAGATCGGAGCAAGACCACAGAGAGCAACACCCTGGGGACCTGGGTTCCCTATAGAGAGCAGGTTCCAATGAGGCGCGGAACTGTGATAATGTTAATCGGTGAGCTCGTGCAGAGCATGTTCAGTTTTGTTTAGGAGCAAAAATGTCACTTTTTTTTTTTTTACACCACGGGGCTTTTTTTAATAAGGGGGCGGTCGTTGCACTTTTACTTAATATTTCAATGATCATCGTGGTTTAATTGAGGTGGCTGTTTTAGTTTTAATTATAATTATTTATTATTCTTATTATCTATTATTATTATTATTATTAATATTATTCATATTTCATATTTTTCTATTTGTCATAGACCGCACCCCGTTAAGCTTGCTGCCGGTTGTTAGTTTATGTGCCACTGAAGAATGCACCTGCTCGATGGTAATTACCAGGAAAGGATGGAGCGAGGCACACTGCAAAGGAAAACTGTATATCGCATTTCTCTCACATTAGTGAAAAAGGAGAACTTGCAGGGTGGCAACAGTGATGTACCTGCAGTGTCCAGGCCGCTTGAGAACCCCAAAGTCACCGAATACCAGTGGGAAGGATCCTCTGAAATCCAGAGGAACTGTTACCTGGAAAAAGTAAAAGAAGTTGAAGACGAAACGGATGACTTCTCTCCCTATCCCTACAGGAACTTCAGGACGTTTAGCACCGGACAGCTGGAACTCAGTAGGTTGAAGGTTTTGCAGAAGACGTGCCATTTACAGAACTCATTAGACGAAGTGCACTATAGCATGTCACTGGAGGACGCACAGATCTGTAAAAACAGCCCTGAAAATCGAGCAGAGGAGACAGAAGCTACCAGAATCAAAGATGGCGAGTCTGAGAAAAGCTGCAGAGCAGATGCTGTGATTGTAGGAAGTGTGGGTGTTGAGGAGAAAAGAATGTTTAAGACCTCCAGGAGTGCGGAGGAGAGAGTCACTGGACATGTCCTTGCAGATGAGGCGCCTGATACGGGAAAGGACCCCCCCCATAAGAGTGGAAAGCTGCAAAAGGACACCTGCCTCGCTTCTTTGCTAAACAAAGCAAATGGAAAGACATCAAAGCTGGCCTCTCAGTCCCCAGCAGTCAAGATGCACCCTAGCCTGCTGCGTAGAAGCCTCAGCTTTCGCCACTGGACCAGCAGCGAGCTGTTGCGGATCCGAAGCCTGTCCAAGGACAAACACCACAGCAGCTCCGGTTGCATCGGGCGCAAGGAGGCCCAGACAAAGTCCCAGTCTGATGTAGTTCTGCAGAACCCCACCTTTGATGAATGTGAATCCACAGACAAAGGAGAAAAGCGCATCACTTTGGACGCGGGAGAGGCCCTTGGGTGCCGCAGGGAGCGAGCCAAGGGCAAAAACCGCACACTGGACAACAGTGACCTGCTCAGGCTCTCTGATAAATCCTTGGTGGACAGGGAGGGATTCCTTAGAGGCACTGGCTGCAGCTTCAGTGGCCAGGAGCGTAGGCTCATTCGCTTCTTCAGTGGAATCTTTTCCAAGAAGGATGCCATTGCTACACCTGTCAGCAGCCCCAGCAACCATGCACTCTGCAAGAATGGCCGGCTGGGCTCCCAAAGGAGAGCCACCATGGGATACTTGGAGTCCAGTACTGAGAGTGTCAACGGTTTCCTGCGGGACGGTAACTATGTCTTTCTGTCTGCCTGCTCATTATAGGGCAGTATGTGAGGTGGCTGACACCTGTTCGGTGTAGCAGAGCTGGTGAGGGGGCATTTTATGTTTGTTTTGGGCATGAAAGTGATGTTTGGATAACATTTTTAGGATGTCTGTGTTCAGCTAAAGTGTCTGTAGTGTCTGCGCTCTCTGCTTACTCTAACTCTTAAATGTGTTAAGCCTTAAGAAGTGTTGCTGCAGGACATAATCATCATGTTTAGTATTGTTCAATGGAACATCCAATGTTACTTTTTGCCGTTAACCGTACCTACTTGTACGCCCACTTGCATTTATATATTCATTTATCTATTCCTTCCTAATTAGTGAGAAGTGGATTGCCACATTCAAGCACCATTTATATCTCTGTTGTTTTGTGTGGGTTATCTGCCTCTGTGTGCTCTTGGTGACCGCAGGTTACCTAAGATTCCCCCCCTCCATCCTCGCCTGTGATTTAATGATGTGCAGTGCTGTGCACTCAAAGTGCCCCGAATGAATTACCTGCATGTAACTGACCATTTGCTGTCTCAGAGGTTAGCGGACAATATGTAAACATGGGCAGATCCTGGATGCCGTTCAGGGGTGTTCTCCTTAAGATCAGGGTTTTTCGGTTAAAAGTCACTGAGGTCCAGTTATTACATTTCGCCCGAGTAGAAGGTCCGAACCGAAGTCCAAATTTTGTCTTATAACCTTCTCCTATGTCCGCATTTTCATATGGTTTCCACAATATTTAATGTTAATTTCCAGTGCAGGAAATGAACAGAGTGCAAAAGTAACTCTTTTACCATGAATAAATTCAAGGCAATAAATTCAAGGCCTTTTTTTCAGATGAAAGAAAACAGAAGGCTGACCTGCCAGTAATTGAAATCTTGTTTGGAATGGTGTTAATGCCATTCTCATGCAGATATGTAGGTGTTCATTGTTGAGCCTACAACGGTACTTGTTTTTGATCATTTTCAAAGTGGAAAAAGCAGACTCACAGCTGTAAGTCGATCCAAACGTAGTCAAGTTGTGCAGTGCTACTTTGGTTATACCAGGGAACAAACTCTCAGAAATGATCTGTAACCAGAAAGTAGCAGGGTCAATTGTCTCAGAATGCTCTCTTAATGCAGCATTTGCTTGCAGATCAATGACCTCAAGCTGTAGAGATCCTGCATGTGCCCACTTGAAAGTCGGAGTCGCCTCCTTTGAAAATACTCTGCCTTCTCTGATGAGGAAAGGATTCTGGATTAGCAGGAGGAGCTGCTGCCCAAGGGAGAAGCTGTCGAACCTGTTACTGAAATTTCCAATCAGCATGTTAATGAAGTCCACATAGGGAGAAGTATATCTCGCGCCCTGAGTCTCTTCCTGCAGTTTTGGGAAGTGTTCACACTCTCCTTCAAGATCTTTTCTTTGAAAATGTCCAAAGAAAAGATCAAACAGCTGTCGCCAAATCAGCAACTGAATTATTTTGGCCCTGCAGCTTTAAATTGAGATCATTAAGATGTGATGAAAAGTCAACCAAAAAGCAACTATCTCCATCTTGTGCTCGTCTTGCTGAAAAATCGAAAACTGTTTTGCTCTATAACTCTTGACCTTCTCTACGAAAGCTGCTATTTCTTTTTGAACAGACCAGAAACGCCCCAGTGCATTACTTTAACTCAGTCACCTCGCTTTGTTGTGCAGTAGCAGGTCAATAGCCTCTGCCTCAACATCTTCCAGGAATTCTCTCAGGAGGCGATACTGAAGGATGAGGATGCCCTCAGGAAGTTGATGAGTTTCATCACTGTGTTCATTATTTCAGCAAATTGTTCTTGTAGAGTGGCACAAACAACAGTCTGATAGATGAGGCAGTGGTGAGCAAAAAGATCTGGGTGATCCTCTTTCATCCGGGGCACAGCCCCCATATCTTTTCCCACCATGGCAGGGGCACCATCTTTGGCGAAAGAGGCAAATCGCTTCATATCTATGCCCCTCTCGCTCAGCATCTCTTTTATTGCTGCATATATGTCCTCTCCTCTTGTGTGTGTTTCGAGTGGTGTTAGACCCAGCATGTCCTCACAGAGCTCCTTCATATCTTTGTCAAAAAATCTCTCATACGCATCAAGTTGAGCATCATCTGCTAAAAGAGCTCTCACTGTCTGTGGCTCAGCTCTGCTCCTGGCAGATCTTTGTTTTGTTTAGAGGACGATGGACGCGGCAGTCAGATGGAGCCTCTCCATCTGTCCGCAGATACTAACAGAGGATAAAATGCACCAGCCCATTTAAGCTCAGGCTTTTGATTCTTCTGAATGCCAGCCTGCACTGTTTGGCTACTGAATTTGGTTCTGTTTCTGCTCTGTGGATATGTTTGCAGCTGAAAGGACCAGCTCTTCTAAGGGAGCCATGCCAGAAGAGCCCTCTCTCTGAATAGAAACTTCTCGTCACTAGTTAGCTAAAAAGTGAAGCTATTGTCGTATTAACAGTAATAGCAGCGCCCGCTGTCAATAGACATGACTGTCCAAAATAATACTCCCTGAAAATTACGTAATCTCTTAAATTGACCATACCGGTCAAGGATCCAGACAGAGCCATCACTCTGCCATTTGGTGATGCCTGCTTTAGATGAATAACTGGAGAGGCCAGGGACAGGAAATGAGAGGATCTTGGAAATGACTTAGTCTAAGAAAGACACTGCTGTTCCTTTCCTTGGTTATTTAAAAGATACATTTACTTAACCTGGACCAGCCCTGTTCATTTACTGTTATTTTTACTCAAGGAACGAAGATTAGGTTATTCAATAAATATTAAATAAACCGAGGCCCTTCTGTTTCAATGGCCCAAACAGTGGCCATGTCTGTGATGTGTACACTGTGAGTTTGGGTTTGTGGGTGTGGTGTTATGTTACCACTGTTGATGAGCTGCCTCCACATTCCCCAAATTCTTAAGGCTCTCCTGTACTGAAGGCAGCTTAAGATTGTTGCTGCTGGTTATTAGATTAGGATGTTGGTACGTTATCTGAAATGCATTGTTCTTTAAATCATTTCTAATTTGGGCTTTGTTGTGAAGCTCACTTGAAGGGTTCAAATACAGTCGGAAGCCAAAATCTGAACATCCCTGGCCAAATAACATGTTTGGTTCATTTTGTTTGAGTGAGAAAATTCCGCTTTTTTGACTATTACTACGTTCACATCTTAATGTAAGTGCAGTGTGTATTTATTTTTTTTCAGGGATAAATGAATTGAGGGGCACTAAAAGTATACAGCATGTGGCTACTTTTGCCCAGACCACATTTGTATGATAAATTCAGCAAAACAATAATTGTGCATCAAAACAGAAGATGCTTATGGATATATTATGTATATAACAGTACTTTAGGAGATTTAACACTGGCTTTTATATCCCTAAGTCCTCCACGGTGCTGTGCATAAGGCATTGTTTGGTTCATTAGCACACTGGTGCTAAATGGGAGAGGGACGTGAAGTAGCTTTATTACAATGCACACTATGGACCCTCTGTGTGGTTCAGAGCCAGATGGGATGTGGTTAAAATTCTCACAAACAAGCAAGTTTTCACCTGCAGCTGCTTTGTGTGTTGCATTTCACTTTGGCAGCATTGGTAATGTTCCTCTGGGCCATTTCTGTTCCCACACCCAGCATCTCCATATGGCTCCTGTTACCATATATTGTTTCTAGGTAGATTTTTCAATTCTGTACATGTAACAGTGTTTGGAATCTTCCAGAATAAGACACACAAAATTAGGACAGCAAAGCACTTCTTGACTCAGAAATGAGCCAGCAGCAGGAAATTAAGGATTTTGATGCTGCTTGTTTCAAGTTGCTGACTTTGGAACTGTGAATCTAAGGCATGTACTGCACTCCAGACTGTGTTGTAATCTGCTAGGTAGGGCTGGGCGATTTGGCCTAAAATCAAAATCTCGCTTTTAACTCGATTACGATTAATGGACGGTTATTTAATTAATAAATTTATTTTTGCCTTCATAGTTCACTGACAAGTTTTGTACAGTAAATATGCTCACATATTACAAGTGAGAGATTTTGGAATGAAGGGTGCATTACTTGATTTTAAAATAATTGAAGGAAACACACTATCTACTATCTACGATTATTTATTGAACATCAGTGATGAACAGCTGAAATTAAAGCACACGTCGCCTAAAATGATCAGTCATTTTGTTCTTATAAAAAAATATATAATAAATAACTTGGATTATTTTAAAATACATTTATTTTTGAAGTTTTTATTATGAAAAATTGTGACTCCACTGTGGTCGTGTTTTTTTAAAGGGAAAGTAATTGAAATAATTGACCTGGAAAATTTTGATCGGTTATAGGTTCTGAATGTCGATTGTGATTAATTACCCGGCCCTAACTGCTAGGTATTTTGCTATTCCAGGTTCCTGACCTTGTTAGGGCTTACAAATTAAATTAGCAACAGATAATTTTCCAAGTATTGTTTAACCCCTTTCACCAATCTTTTGATACCTGACCTTAAGCCCGGAGGGCTGAAGGGCTGAAGGGCTGAACTGCCACAGCCCATCTCTGTCTGCTCCCACTACCCCACACTCAGCACTCAGGCGAATGGTGTCAGGTATTGGTGGCTGTGTGTGTGGATGTGTGACCTACATTTGCAGCCATGCACAAGTAATATTTGTTACATGTGTGGATATAGATTGCTGGGAGTGATGGTTGCAGTGTCGGTTCAGAGGCGAACCTCAGATGTTTCACTATTAATAAGAATTTAATCTAACTTTTATCTTTTTTGTACTGCTATTGCTTTAGGATTCACTCTGAGATGTTGTAGTGATATCTGAGCGTGCACACATGGCACAATAGGAGAAGAATCCCGTTGTAAGTAGGAGCCAAAAGGGAGCTGTGTAGGTGCCACCGCTGTAATTTGGTGTGTCATTTCAATTTCAGCCCCATGGAGAGGCACACTGGGCTATATGAGAGTATGCTGTCATTATCAAGATACATTATGCCCTGTGGACCATTTAAAGAGTTAATAGTATACATGTGTCATTAAATATGATATGACCCTATGAACAACCAGCATGTAACTTGTTTGAGGCCTATTTATTTTTATGTATAATATCAGGATCATGACAGTGTTAGGCGATGACCGCCTAAAAAGGGTGAGCAGAAATGTTTATTGAGCATTGGTGCTAAGAAGCAGCTTCTAGCCAATTTATGTTTCTGCAGTTGAAAGCTTTTAGAGATTTGTAACATTTTACTGTAATGCAAACTGAAGTGGATGTAGTGCAACAATATTATAGTTGGCAGAAATGCACTTGGAAGTTGCATTTGTCCAGAACACCCAGGATTAACTGTATTAGTTTACATAATAGAGCTTAATTATAATAGAAATTACTTTTTCAAAAAAATTGCTGTTGCGGATTGCCTCAAGAAATGACCATAAATATTGTATGTCATGAAAGGGTCCTAGTATTGTTCTATCTGAAGGTGAGTTCTAGTTAGTTGTCTTAAATATAGTGCACTCTTGATATGCGACTGTGATTGAAGAGGAGACATTGTGTTTGAACATCTGTCCCCTATTCTCTCTAGTTTGCTCTTTTAAGTCAGTATTTCTTTTTTTGATCCTCACTGTGGTCAGCGTTTGGCTGAAAATGTGACTGTACCTCTCTTTTGTACCAGCTGCTGCACTACATTGCCGTTCTGTGTAGCATATAAGAGTCTGAGCATGTGCACTTAATGGCTCGTCATGGCTTTTTGGAGCCCTGGAAGAAGGAAAAATAACGAGTGTTGTTAGAGAGCACAGCATCTGAAGCAGTCCCTTTGAAATGTCGTTTTCTTCTCTTTTTCTTGGTTTTCCTGCAGCTTCAGCTTAGTAGGTCAACCCTGTACCCTCTCTGGTTGCCGTCCGACTGCATATATTCGGGGAATGCATTTTTAATGCAGGGGCCACATTGCTGGGAGAAGTCTCTTTGTTGTCGTTGGAGTTGTCTGGATTAAAGCAGGAAAACCTAAGCCATTTTTAAAGCGGTCTGAAAGTACTTGTCTTATTTAAGTGACTATAACTCAGATTTTGGTCTAATAACAAATATCATCTGCTCGAGCAATTCTATCTACAATATGTCTCCTAAAGTGCCTGAAGAAGAGGTATTTGCCCGATGAACTGTAAATATTTGTCATCAATCAAAATAATTCATTATTGGTGATCACTCATACATTTTACTGTATTTTTATTAATAAAAATTTAATTACATTATTTTTCTTACCCTGCTGATACTAAAGAGAAATGCATGATTTACAGGACAGTTTATATGGGGAAAACATTTTTTCTATACCAAGTCCCGATCCGATACTTCTATATACTATACTAAGGTGAATGATACCGAGTCCAGATCCAATACTTCTATATACTATACTAAGGCAAATGATACCGAGTTCAGACCCGGTACTTCTATATACTATACTTAGGTGAATGATACCGAATCCTGATCCGATACTTTTATATACTATACTAAGGTGAGTGATACCAAATCCCGATCCGATACTTCTATATACTATACTAAGGCGAATGATACTGAGTCCCGATCCGATACTTCAATATACTATACCAAGGCGAATGATACCGAGTCCCGATCCGATACTTCAATATACTATACTAAGGCGAATGATACCGAGTCCAGATCCGATACTTCAATATACTATACTAAGGCGAATGATACCGAGTCCCGATCCGATACTTCAATATACTATACCAAGGCGAATGATACAGAGTCCTGATCTGATACTTCTATATATGATACTAAGGCGAATGATACCGAGTCCTGATCCAATACTTCTATATACTATACAAAGGCGAATGATACCATGTCCCAATCCGATTATTCGATATACTACACTAAGGCAAATAGCAGGTCACTCATTGTGATCATTTGTGCTCTCTTGGCTGTGATGTCCTGTGCCTTCGTGCCGTCACCAGGCATTTTTTCTCTCCTCTTCAAACTCTCCTGCAGCGTGAGCTGACTCGTCTTCGGCTGG
>JBBMFX010000101.1:4209550-4222662 GCA_037832545.1 Rhabdalestes septentrionalis | reverse complement strand
CCACACAAAGTTAGGTGCAGTTTTAATGCAGGCAAAATGTATATTCGTCGTATAAGATGCACCAACTTTTCTCCCCCACTTTTTGGGAAGAAAAAGTGCATCTTATACAGCGAAAAATACGGTATATTCTGACATCACTTTGTCATAGCCAGCATTAACTTTTGTATAGTAGCTCTGTTGTGTGAACAGACTACATAGACAATACAGACAAGTATTCAGTGGTTGTCCTTCATTGGAACACTTTCGATAGATAGTAACCATTGTGTACCAGGAACACCACAAAGACCTGCCATGTCAGAGATGCCCTGACCCAGTTGAGTAGACATCATAGTCTGGCCCTTGTCAAAGTCACTTAGATCCTTTAATGTTTTTTCTGCTTCCACCACATCAACCTCAAGAACTGACTGTTCACTTGCCGTCAAATATATCCTTGATGGTGCCATTATCGTATAACATAATACTGTTCACTTTTGTCAGTGTTTGTCATGGCTGATCAGTGAATGTTATGTACACATAATGCATCTGCATGAAAAAAGCATGTGTGTGCGTGTTTGTGTCATTGTGGGTTTGACGCAGTGCCCTGTCCCTCGACCATACTTCAGTCACTTGACACTGCAGGTCCATAAAGGAGGGATTAATTTCCCTGGTGTCAGAAGAGGCCTGTAAACTCCATGCACGTGAATGCACGCACTTAAGTGGAATGAAGGCCCTCTTCAGAGCCAGAGCTTGTCATTTCATGAGGAGGTCAATCAGCAGGTTCCATTCATCATGACAGTGGGGGGCAGTGTGGTGTTCAGGAGCCTGAAAACCTGTCGATCTGGCTCTGATGCTGCAGTACCTTTTCCAGGATGTCAGAAGGGTAAACAGTCAGTGTGAGGGGTGGGTGCTGCAGGATTTTCGAACAGTCCTTATTGTGAAAGAGTCAAGTAGTGGTGGGAGAGGCACCCCACTAATTTCCTCAACTGTTCTCACTATCCTCTGCAGGCTCTTGCGATCAGAGGTGTTTCAGTTTCCATACCAGAGAATGATGCAGCTGATTAGAACATGGGAGGGGAAAGGCTGGCCCATTTAAGATGCTGCAGGAAGTGAAGTCTCTGCTGGGCTTTCTTGGTTAAGAAGGAAGTGTTGGTTGTCCATTTGAGTGCCTCAGTGATGTGCACCCCAAGGATCTCCTCGCAATCTCCCCAGCAGGGCCATTGAAATTGAGTGGAGCATGTGCAGGACGTGGCTTTCTGAAGTCAAACACCATCTCTTTGTCTTGTCGAAGTTGAGGGACAGGTTGTTGTGCAAACAACATTTGGCCAATTGTTCCATCTACTCTCTGTAGGCAGATTCATCATCTCTGCTTATCAGTCCCAGCACAGTCGTATCAAGCTTGATGATGTGATTGGTGTTGTGTGCAGCTGTGCAGTCATGAGTCAGCAGGGTGAAGAGTTGTGGACTGAGTACACAGCCCTGCGGAGCTCCTGTACTCAGCGTGACGGAACACTGGGGCCTCTCAGGAAATCCAAAATCCAGTTGCAGAGATAGGTGTTCAACTCACAATCAGCTTTTCAGGGATGATCATGTTGAAGTCGGAGCTAAAGCCAATGAACAGCATTCTGACATAGGTGTAACTTTTGTCTAGATGTGTCAGAGAGAGGTGGAGAGCAGAGGAAATAGTGTCTTCAGTGGATCTGTTAGACCGGTATGCAAATTGGAGGGGGTCTAGTGAGGCAGGGAGACTTGCCTTAAATTGTGCCAAGACCAGCCTTTCAAAGCACTTCATGCTAATTGACATGAGTGCAATAGGCTGGTAGTCGTTCAGGCTCATCACCAATGACTTATTTGGCACTGGAAGGATTGTGGTAGCCTTAATGTATGCTGGAATAAAAGACTGGCTCAAAGAGGTGTTAAAAATGCCCGGCAGAACACCAGCCAGCACATTCTTTGAGCACACTACCTGATATGTTGTCTGGTCCTGTAGCCTTGCGAGGATTGACTCTAGACAGAGTCCTCCTCCCATCTGTTGTGAAGAGACAGAGTCCCTGGTCGCTGGAGGGAGATATTGCTTTTCTTGTAGGCTCTTTTTTCTGTTTATCAAACAGAGCAAACATTTAATTTAGCTTGTCTGGGAGGGAGGCATCGCTGTTACAATTGCTTGGGTTCGGCTTGTATTCCGTGAGGGCCTGGATGCCCTGCCACATGCAACATGTGCCTCTGGTGTTGAAGTGCTCGTTTATCCTCTGTGCATAGTCTTTCTTTACTCAGGAGACAAGTTGGCTTCGGATGCTCTGAGAGCAGCCATGTCTCCTGATCAGAAAGCTGCATTTCTTGTGTTGAGCAGCATGCGTAGTTCTCTCGTCATCCAGGGCATTTGGTTGGCTCTTGTGGTAACATACTTGGGGGCAGTAACATCCTCTATGCAATCTAGCAGGTCACAGAGTCTGTGTACTCCTCCAGGTTGGTCGAATCACCATTCATTGCAGCGTCCCTAAATATATCCTTGTCTTTCGAGTCAAAGCACCAACGGACAACACTCTGATGTTCTTGTGGGCTGGTTTGGTGCGTTTCTGAAGGGACTTGTACGCAGGAACCATGAACACACTGATATGGTCTTAATAGCCGAGGTGGGGTTGAGGTAATGCCCTCTAGACCTCGCGAACGTTCTTGTAAACAATGTCCAGGCAGTTTTTTTTCACATAGTAGCAAAATTCACATGCAGACATATCTTTGGAAGAACTGCCTTCACGTTGTCTCCAGCAATTATAAAAAATACCTTGGGGTACGCAGTTTAGAGTTTGCTAATATATAAGTTATAGAGCGCGGCTAGTGCTCCGTTAGCATTTGCACTAGGCAAGAGATAAAGAGCTATCCCCATTCGGCAGCTGTATTCTCGCGGAAAGTAAAAGTGTCTACATTTCACTGATAAAGCCTCAATCAGCGGGGAACATTGTCATGTAGTAACAGCAGCATTTGCACACAAGTCTCTGTTTACATACATGCACAGACCTCCACTGCGAGTCGTACCAGACAAAGTGGCGTCTCTGTCCGTTCGGAAGCTGGTCAGGTTGTCAAGCTGGATTGCCGAGTCACGAATGTTGCCCTGAAGCCACGTCTCGGTGAAAAAAAACACAACAGTCCCTCACTTCCCAACAGTCTGCAAGAGGCAGCTTGATGTAGTCCAACTTGTTGTCCAGCGATCGGACATTCTCAAGTAGAACCAGAGATGTTCACAAGTCATTTTGTCCAAGTCCAAATCAAGTCTCAAGTCTTTGTGCTCAAGTCCAAGTCAAGTCTCAAGTCGTTAGTCCCAAGTCCAAGTCTCAAATGACTGAAATAAATGTTATCTAATCAGACGTTATCCAAGATAATACTGCATAGTTTTTAGATTAAAGGCATGTACTGTACTATATCATCTATTACACAGTATCAGTAAACTTCAGCGGGCTAATTCAATGTACAATGTGAAGAAAATGTGAAAGCTTTTAACTTGATAAATGTATTTTGAAATCACATGAAATGACAAGATACATTCACAAACTTAATTGACAGCCTTTCCTAAAATCTGTTCTGACAATGTTCTAAAGCCAATCATAGTGCTAAAGGCACTAGATGGGCAATTGGCTGCAAATAACAACCGCAAATAATGAGAAAAATAACAAAATAAAGCAATTACAAAGTCTGCCAAAAGGTGATCAACAAATTTATGCCAAAACATCCATGGGAACAAACCTATCATGGAAAAGGGTTTCGACAACATAATAGTTGCATTTCAAAAACATTAAGATGTTCTAAGTACAAAGCTAAGATGTATCGTAATGTGTATGTCTCCAAAGGCTAGAAATATGGAGAACTGGGAGGAAAGAATGCAAAACTATTACGAGGGAACACAATATAGATTGGTTTGTTACTGTCCTAGGCAAAATATAACACAGCAGAACAGTTATAGGCTACCAGGGGCACTGATTAACCCTATGCATTAAGGCAGGAGTAGTGAATGGAATGCCGGTATTTACTGTTACAACAAATATTAAACAAATAAATTGGTTACATTGTGAGCAGGGCCGTAGCCAGGATTTTTCAAATACCGAGGTCATTTTTTAACAATGATGTTGCTTAGCTGGCCTTCTAACGGATAAAGTCCTATCCATCTACTTAGCCAGAAAACTTGAACAAGCCTGTTTAAGTCAGTCCTATTGGACTCCCTGTGATGACGTAGTTTTGTGTGTTTCTCGAGATGCAGAGACAAATAGAGGTGGAGATTTCACTCGAGATTAGACGGAGAATGTGAATTTAATTGGGAGAAAATACAGACTACATATGGATTCGGACATGGACCAGGTTCTGTGTTTGGCATTGATCATCACTGATGGATTTCAGCTTTGACCAATTTGAAATTTAGGGAAAAAATACATAGGCTCGAATCTATATGTAGCCAACAACTGTGGTCAACTGTGGCACGATTAGTTTGCTAGCAGTAACTTAACTTTCACATAAGTTTCCCTTTTCCCCTGAATCACTGACCTATCCATGTGCGTTTTGAGGTGCCTTGTGAAGTTTAACGTAGTTGATCCGGCGTCATAAATCCTGATGCCACACTCTTTGCAAGTGGCCGTTCACGTGGTAGCCGTCTGCGTGAATGCTTTTTAACCAAATGCGATAGAAAACGGCTCATGTGAACTTGTCGTCGCCATCAGCATTGATTTGAAATCTGTGGCTGCACGCATGCATGACGATGCCCGTATTACCCGGGAGAGAACATCAGTCTGCTGCAGTTTTCACATAAAGCTTTGGAAACACTGAAATTAATGAACGAACTAAATAAATAATTCCATGAAAGGAACCTTGTTTACATGGTATTACTCGCGAGTCACAATACCCAAGTCCGAGTCAAGTCTCGAGTCATTATGGGCAAGTCTCAAGTCAAGTCACAAGTCTTTGTGCGACTTAAGTGCGACTCGAGTCCCCATCTCTGACTAGAACTGACGGTATCACTGGTCTGGTGGGGTTAACCTTTAGCCTTGTGCTAACTCTGCCGTGCTTGCGTCGCTTCTGCTTCCGATCTTGGTGTAAAGTAAATAAAGGAGCCGGAGTGCCTTGGTCAGCACACTGGGGAGTTCAGAGCCGTTTTTTTTAGTTTTTTTTTTTAACGAGCAATATTTTATACACGTACTACTATCACTCATTTTAACTTCACTGTTTAACTTACTAGACAAAGACAACAAAAAGTTAACATTTAGAACTGCAGTCTCAGGAGCTCTATAAGCTGCAGTCTGCATGGGTGCCGCCATGATCTGTTGTATGCTTTCCAGTGTCTGAAATTATTATGTTTGTTGTAGTTCAATCCTCAATACTATAGCTTTATTTTAATTATAAATCTAAGCGAAAAATCAAATTAACACAGTTTTGGGTTTTTTTTTTTTAACCCTCCTAGGATCTTCATTTTTGGTTACACAGGGGGTCCTGCTGGGTCTGGTGGACCGGTTGTATTTTGGAACACATTCAATTTTTTTTTTTTTTTCTCAGCAGATGTTTACATAATTCCATTTCCAAGTAACATAAACAAAACATGTAAAAATTTGTTCCCTTTACCTTTGTAAAATCACATTTATGAATGGAAGTGGCACTTATTTTTGTTTGATTTTTTTTTTAAATATAATAAAATAAGGAAATGCATCATAAACCAGGCATAAATGGAAAATAATGAACAAATGTAATGTAATGTGATGTAAGTTTTCAAAAAACTATAGTGTATTATTTATAAGAATTTTCTGTAAAACCAAATCAACCAACCTCTTTTAGCCCACTCAGTCAGGCCTTAATTAGGCTGGCATAAAGGTTAATAAAGGTTTATTTCTTGATCTAAGATACAGCCCCCTGTCATCAACCCCCACCCAAACAAATAGATGACTGTTCTAATGTATATTAGCAACAGTTTCCTCTTCAGGTCTAAACTAAAGAAGCAGCATTTAGTCTTTGCTGATATCTTTGCCTATTGAATAAGTGGAAAATGGTGTAAAATCTAATCAGTGGTTGCAAAGATGCTTTGATCTGTTTTTATCCAGTATCTTGGGCTATTAAAACTTACTCAGTCAGATTAACATGTTGGGCATCCCTCAGCAGTGCTGATCTAGAAGCAGTGTTGACCTATCCTTTACACGCAGTGGTAGTTAATGATGAACAAATGAGGTTGACCAGAGCAGAGCAAGGCTGACAGATGGAGGGGCTGACCAGATCAAAGATTACGTTTGATTTGTGATTACCATTCCTGGCCTTGCCCGAAATGACTGCTTTTAGTGTGTGTGTGTGGGGGGGGGGGGGTCCATGTTTTTACATTTAAAGCATTTTTAAATAAACAGTTTGGGTGACTGTTTACTTGCAGTTCAGGGGGCCCCATTTCTGGTCCTACAGGGCCATGTCCAACACAGTTTGGTTTTTCCTCTCCCCAAATACACAAAACCTCTCCTCTCAGAATACCTACAGATGGACAAGGTATGTTTGCACTAAGAAATCCACAAACGGCTGGAACCCAGTCTTCTAGGTGTTAAGCACCCCTTGTGTAGGCTTGGTACCTGTGTGTTGCTGATGTGCTAAACAGAGTGAGTGACACTGAGGCAGACATATGGACATGGAGGATTAAAGGCTGGCAGACAAATAGGCAGACATATGGGACAGGGAGACAAATAGTGAGGCTTTCAGCTGCTGCAGACTCCCTCCATCAGATCACTGGCTTGCCCTGCTGCTGCACTTCTCTAATTGGGCGCTTGCTTCAGCCACTGAGATTTTCACCAACATGAGCAGTACAGGACAGCCCTTCATCCCCCCTAGCCGCCATAAATGCATGCGGTATGATTAGCGCTCACAGGCATGGGCCAGAGCTTCCTTTTTGGAGCAGGACATTAATTGATTTGATAATTCCCTGTGGTCTTCCCTCTTGCAAAGACACCCGCGTCGCTCTCGATCTGCCTCTCTGCCTCTCACTGGCTGCAGCTGCCGGCTGCACAACCTGCTCGCCAATTAGTCTGTTTTGCGTACGTGTCTGTGTGCTTGCACATTAGTGTCTATGCACTTTGCGTTAGCACTTATTTCACACTCCATTTTAATGGGACTGCCCTCAGACTTTACTAGCTTATCTCCCACTTTGTTAAACACCTCTACTGTATGTCTTCAGGTTGTCAGCCTTTGGTGTCTCTCACTCTGTCTTGTAGCATTGCAGAGCTCATCAAGATCTTGGCCGGACAATCCTCTGACATCTCCTTGGGTTTCATGGGTTGCTGATGTGGAATGGCAGATGTCTGAGCAGGTTATGTTTGTATCTTAGCTGCTGTTTGAAGTTCGCTCATAATTGTTATCAATTACTAAGGCAAGGAAGAACTGGCAAGCACAGATGATGCCATTCAAGGGGTTCATGATTTTAAAGTGTTGCTGATGAAACAGTGATTATGTTGCTAAATTTCTCCTTAATTTAATAATTTAGTGCAGTTCTACCTGCTTACTTAGACTCCCTTACTAAGTGCAGCAATGCCCTCACTGGGAATACCTTGGGATAGTTCAACACACTTTGAGAATGCTAACTGTCACTAATGCCCATGAAAAAGTTTTAAAAATCAGGTTAAGTTTGGAAATAGGGTTTAATGTTTTTTATATCGACTAACTTAGTGGTACTAGCTGGTGGTTCACCCCACAATCAGAAAGTCGTGAGTTTGAATTACAAGATTGCTAGTGGCACCTCTGAGGTACCCTTGTGCAAGGTACAGTCCCCACACACTGCTCCTTGGGTGCTGTGTTCTTGGCTGACTGCTGCTTCACTTAGTACGGCTCACACTGTTTGTGCTGTTCACACTGTGTGCTGTGGTGTGTTCATGTATAACAGAATGGTCACTCTTTACAGTTTCTCATTAGGTTATGTTCTTCAAATCCTTAAATGTAGATGGATCATGAATACATTGGTCCTGTTACCCCTTAAGAATGCACGATATGCAGTATGAATGTTCGAGCGCATTTGTTCCCATTCACACTCTCAGCTCCACAGTTTATTTGCCGCTTGTCTGAATCTCATTACCAGGGTTATTGTTCTGTGCTGAAGGTTGCTCTCTTGCCATGGCTCTCAGCTACGGTGAAACCTTTGTAAAAATGCCTTCATTAAAACATGCTCCTCATTAAAATGTGCAAACGACTTGGTGGACTGGGCCACCGTTAATGAGGGTTGGGCGTGCACCCACTCTGCAGCAATTATGTCGCTGAAGAGGAGAGCTTCTTCTGCCGTCGTCTGGCGGAGGGGGTGTGCCCAGGTTAGGAAGGTCACCTGGCTTTGCCGGAGCTGCTATTAGCTTTGCCATCACAAGCTACACTTTGACCCAGTGCTTTGCTATTATTGGCTATAATTGTGTGTCTGGTCATGGCAGAGATCTCTGCTTGCTTTGACATGTTTATTAGGCTATGTTTGTTTTGACTGACAAGTGACTTTTTGCAAATAATTGTCTGGTTTATTTGTTTATTTTAGGACGTCTCTGAGCTTTTGGAATGTCAGGATGTTTTTATCTAGTTCCTGAGCAGTTAATTTTCAGTGCAATAAGAAACATTTATAGTGAAAATGTTTTGGTTATTGAGTTGTTGAGCGTTTTGCAAAGAGGCTAACTGCCATCATGATGGTCACCAGCTTTGTTTACAGACCCTGTATGGGTTGGAGTCCACCGACATCTGTTCAGCTTTCTTAATTGGCTGATAATTACTGCGAAGAGGTTCACACACATCTTTGTCAACTGCCTGACAGAGCCATTTTGTGAGAGCATTTCAACAAATTAAATTCAGTGCTGCGGGAGAGAACCTGGTCGAACTGAGATGGTGTGTGTAGGGTGGAATTGTGGTGGAGAATGGACTCTGCAGTCTGAAGGCAGTTTGACCAAAATGTGGTTGCATATCTTCATTACTTCATATGCCATTACTCTTATCTTGTTCCCACAAGCAAGTCTTGGTCTATACGGATTTCAGTGATCGTTCTTTGGTGGTGGGAATCTAGATTTTTCTTTCGGCATTTTCTCCCCCCCCCAATTAGGTCCATTTTTTAAAAATGAGTTCCCTCTGTGAACCTTATTGTCCCATTTGTGGGATATGTAAAACTCATTGTAACACATCTCTAGGTGTCATTTCCCTCAGATGAAGTAAACTTTTTTCACTGTGCTTTGCGTACTAAAACCTTTCTTTATTTTTTTCAAAAAAAAAAGGAAGCTCTTCATCATAAAGGGAAATTAGTATCATGCTTGTAATTGTGTGTTCTGGTGCGTAGACGGGCGCTGAGCTGTGTGAATTTGACAAAGTTTCACCCCCTTGGCGCAGGGTGCTTTGTAAGGAGTTAAATTGGATGGTTAATTCGGGTGTTATTTACCCTGTAATTCATTAGTTTGGCCCCGCCATTGGCAGCGGGCAGGCTGTAATTTCACGCTTCGCAATAAAAGATGTCTCATAATCTGCTTCATTTAGCACCGAAAGAATTTAATGAAATTAACTGCAGTCCTAATTAAGATGGTGAATATTAAAGACCTGCTATCAAGCCTTTAACGAGTGTGACAAGATCCGCCTTCCACGGTATTGGAAAAATATAATTTCCCTGGGAAAGGTTGTCACAGCTCCGAGCCATTTTGGCCAAGATGGCATTTTTGTCATGCATGCTAACCACCTGCAAATTACCCCTCCCCCCTTCCCCCAGATGATTTTAGTGGAAAATAATTTGACCAAATATACAAACTTTGCTGTTGTGGACTGTTTAGAATTAGCTAATGTAATATCACCAGTGCCCATCTCTGTGGTGTGTTTTGTATCCAGTGGCTGCTGTTGTGCCTCATTAGCTTTTTTCCTCATGACCTTGGTATGACTTTGGCGATTACTCATTGGAATAGAGAGCACTTCACACCTTGTCACTGTTGGGTAGTTAACACTCGCCGGCAGGGGCTTCTTAGCTTTGTGCTGTGTGGAACATAAATGAGAATTTTCATTGCAGACCATGTAAAATTTCCTTTTTGAGGTGAGTTTAAATGACAGTACGGAAAATGGACATTTTATTTCTTTCAAGCTTTTTGTGTTGTAAGTACAGTGTTCTAGCATTTTTCTCCCCAGTTAAAAAAATTTAATCCAGGAATACTCAATATTAACCCATTATACCCATTGCTCCCCTTATACTCTCTCTGCTTTGGGGGAACGATTGATACAATAAGAGGCATACATACACCAGTCAGCCATAACATTAAAACCAGCCCTCTAATGTTGTGTAAGTCCCCCTTGTGCCACTAAAACAGCTCTGACCTGTCAAAGCATGGTCAAGGCATCTACAAAACCTTGCAAGTTGTGCTTTGGTACCTGATATCAAGATGTTAGCAGCAGATCCCTTTAAGTCCTGTAAATGAGAAGGTTTTTTTGAATGGTGAAATCTTTATCCATGTGTATTCCAGTGAACTTCAGCCATGTGTATATGCGTTTAGCCAAGTGTATCCCCCATTTAAATGTCATAAAATAGTCAATGTAGACTGTGTTGGCCAAAATATTGGTTGGTGTAGTGTGGTGTATGTGTGATTTCTGTGGAACTGTGTCTGGTAATGATGAATGTCCTGTGTGATGTTGGCCTCTCGATTCCTGCACCGGCCAGATCAGATGGCCACAGTGATAGAAGGCTTTGTGCTTTCAGCCGATATCACTTTTAATTGACCCATACTCCCCCAAATACAAACATACATGGATACTGTGACAGGCCTGCAGGCAAGCAACTGTGTGAATGACACCTTTAATTTATCCTCCTTTCTCTCAAGAACAATGAGCCTTCTCGGAGTAGATGCCCTGCTCTTTGTTGACCTGTTGCTGGCTTTGGACACACAGGAGATTGATCCTGGCTCCAGACTGAGGTCCGGTCCCAATTATCTTAAAGTGGCCTCTGCTCTTTGTTCCTTAATGAAAGTAATAAAGGACATGCTAGTGGGAATGAATCACGGAAGATATAAACTCAGATTGACCTGCTTTTAATGGATGAGCATGCGGAGATTAGGAGCTTGTGGTAACTTCTGAGGTTTTGTGGTGTTTGGTTTGCAATATGTGGTCACAGTGTCAAGTCTTTCAGGAAAAAAGACAGAATTATACAGTCATGGTTATAAGTATCAGCACCAATTCACCCAGAAGACCATTGCAATTACAAATGTTTTGTAATACACGTGTATATTTCCTTAATTGTCTGAGGAGTTTGTGGAAAAATACCAACAACCTAAAGGCTACAAATCCATCTCCAGAAATGTTCTTCTGTGCGCAACATAATCAAGAAGTTTACAACACATGGCACTATAGCTAATATCCCTGGATGTGGAATAGAAAAAATTGATAAACAGTACAAATTGTGTATAAATGGCCCCACTTAATGTCTATGCAAATTCAAGCTGTTCTGCAGACTCAGGGTGCAACAATGAACTATCCAACGACATTTGAAGGAAATGAAACACTATTGCAGGAGACACGGAGGACACTGCTGCTGACACAGAAACATAAAAACGCCAGACTGGATTTTGCCAAAATGTACTTGAGGAAGCCAGAATACCAGGGATGACTATTTGACCATGACTGTAATTTGTTACTTGATGAAAGTGTTATATGATCAGTTTTAAGTAGCTAAAATTCGTATATCTGATACATGATTTAATATGGTAAAAATTAATTATCACATTTCTGAAACAGAAATCAATGCAATGTTATATGAAATGAGTGTTGTGGCATTGTGGCATTCTCAGCTGTTTTGTTATAAAATAGCAGTTTTTTTTTCAGTTCTTTTTGTAAAACATAATACAATTCCCGAATAAAAATATATTTTTTAAGTATTTGTCCGAATAGCATATTCGGAAAAACACGTTATAACATATATATTGTGTAAGTTTGTCCAATGACAAAGAAATGAAAAGTCTCAGAACAGTATAATTTTAACGGCATGTTTATTTGAACAGTGACAGATAGCACATCAAAAGGAAAATGCAAAAAATAAAAGATAGAAACTGATTTGCATTTTATTGAGTGAAATAAGTCTTTGAACCCCTACCAACCATTAAGAGATCTGGCTCCCACAAAGTAGTTAGACACTTCTACTCAATTAGTCACCTTCATTAAAGACACCTGTCTTAACTAGTCACCTGTATAAAAGACACCTGTCCACAGAGTCAATCATTCAAGCAGACTCAAAACTCTTGAATATGCACAAGACCAAAAGAGCTGTCCAAGGATGTCAGAGACAAAATTGTAGACCTGCACAAGGCTGGAACGGGCTACAAAACCATAAGCAAGAAGCTGGAAGAGAAGGTGACAACTGTTGGTGCAATTGTCTGAAAATGGAAGGAGCAAAAAATGACAATCAATCTGGGGCTCCATGCAAGATTTCACCTCGTGGGGTGTCAATGATTCTGAGAAAGATGAGAAATCATCCTAGAACTACACGGGAGGAGTTAGTTAAAGTTAGTTTGAGGTAAAAGTTGCTGGGACCACAGCCACCAAGAAAACCATTGGAAACACATTACACCACAATGGAGTTAAATCCTGTAGTGCTCGCAAGGTCCCCCTGCTCAAGAAGGCACATGTGCAGGCCGTCTGAAGTTTGCCAATGAACACCTGAATGATTCAGAGAGTGACTGGGAGAAGGTGCTGTAGTCAGATGAGACCAAAATTGAGCTCTTTTGCATTAACTCAACTCGTTGTGTTTGGAGGAAGAAAAAAACCCCAAAACACCGCCCCCATCATCGAATACAAGTATTTGTCCGAATAGTGTATTAGTAAAGTTATTTGTGCCTTCACGAACCCGCGTCACGGTGTGAGGAGTGTGAATCGCAACACAGACTAACCCCTTCCAACTCTTTCCCGTATACAGTTCCTGCCCAGATACATAAGTTTTTCGCCGTAATAGGAGGATTGTGACGTCAGTTGCTTTTCTTTAACCAATAGCTGAGGGTCTAAGGGGTTCAAAGAGTCCTCCGACCAGTTTACAAACATACGGAGCACGGACGGACCCTTTGTTTGCTGAATTGATTCACTGTGAGGACATGTAAGTTATGACACTGGGCTTAAAAGTGTCTATAAGCTGGCTGGGTTGTGATAAAACTGCGCTGGAGTCTCTG
>JBBMFX010000101.1:4177145-4189732 GCA_037832545.1 Rhabdalestes septentrionalis | reverse complement strand
GTTTGTGTATGTGTGTGCGTGTGTTTGTGTTTGTGTATGTGTGTGCGTGCGTGTGTGCGTGCGTGTGTGTGTGCGTGTGTGTGTGCGTGTGCTTGTGTGTGTGTGCGTGTGCTTGTGTGTGTGCGCGTGTGTGCGTGTGTGCGTGCGTGTGTGTGTGCGTGTGCTTGTGTGTGTGTGTGTGCGCGTGTGTGCGTGCGTGTGCGCGTGCACGCGAATGCGAATGCGAAAGAGAATGTGGAATGCTGGGATGATCGATGAGCGCATGTCAGCTCAAAGTGTGTGTGATTAATAGGACGAGTCTGATGTGGGTGGCCTCCTCCTCCTGGGAGTGCAGGATTAGTGCTTGTTTAAATTGTTCCCAATCGGCCTTATTGATCCACTCCCAAAGGGGGCCAATCTGACAATGGTGAGATGTGTGTGTGTGAGAGAATCACTGTTGTATTGCGTTGCAAAATACGGATACAGTATAATTTCAGAACAGGACGCATTTGTCCTGGTTTATCTATTATATGGTATTTTATAGAAGTGTATTGATTTGAAAAATATACTGTTTGGTTTGCATCCCTAATTAAATGGCTTGTTTTTACAGGGAACAAATTTAAGTATAGCAATGCATTTTCTAATTCTCTGAGTTTAACACTGCAAGGAAAAACATCATGTTATTTTTCTGCTGAGTATGGGTATTTCGCTTAGAAAATCCACAACATGGCATTTAAATGGTGTACCCAAAGTTTTGCACCTAAGTTCTTTCAAAAATGTCATGTATTAGTGCAAAGGAAAAGTTCTTCTTTGCCCAAGTATTGAAAATTGTTCATCAGTCAATAAGCATAATAATCTGTTTTGGGCTGTAATGATGTGGCTTTAATAGCTCTCTTTAAAAGGTCTTTCTCTTGTTTGATTAACTATTGCTGGGCTGTTAAAGTAATTTGATAACGTAGTGAGGGAGGGAGGTAATCAGATATTTTGGAGCCTGATGGATTCCTTTAATCAGTGACCTTTTGATCACACCTTATAGAAAAGAGAGTTTTCTTGAATTGTGTGCCGTGAGAATTGCAGATATGTTCAATAAATCTTAACATCTTTCTGTCCTTCTCTCTCTCTCTCACTTTCTTATTCCCCACTGGCTTTTCTCGCA
The DNA here is from genome assembly GCA_037832545.1 of Rhabdalestes septentrionalis. Taxonomy (NCBI): domain Eukaryota; kingdom Metazoa; phylum Chordata; class Actinopteri; order Characiformes; family Alestidae; genus Rhabdalestes; species Rhabdalestes septentrionalis. The sequence continues at coordinate 4,188,597 of JBBMFX010000101.1, read as the reverse complement.
CTTAACCAGCCTTTTTTGTCTTTTCCTCCCCCTTCTCTGTCATTCCCTGGAGAGCTACTTTGTCTTGCCCCCTATTTTATTTTATTTTTCCCCTGGAAAGGTTGAGCGTTGTCAGACTTTTGCCAGGCCCCCTCCCCGAGTTCCCATTCATCTGCCAGGCACTTAAGTGAAATATTATAAATAATCCACAGTATTGAAATCTTTTATCAGCTGTGTCACTTTCATTATTCAATAAGCGATTAGTAACAGTCTCTCAATTTAACCATTAAGCACTGGTGCGTTGGGCTGGGGACTGCTGTCACGCCAGCGGCACTGTGAAAGATCAGCCTGTCAGCAAGCCATTTATTCATGAGCTCTGCTGGCCAGGTACTGCCCTCACACTGCTTTATCAAACCCACACACACAGCTACGTTAGGACATTCCCTTTTTCCACGTTATCAAATGCACATGCTCCTTGCTCAATAAATAAATCTATATAAGAAAAATTTGGTTAAAAAAATTACGACATTTTGTAAAGATGTTTTTAAATATGTATTCATCAGCATAAACATATGGGAGTAAAAAAAATACAAATTGATAGAGAAAGTTTTCAGACCACACAAAAGAATAAAATCAATACTTTGTTGCAAGCCGTTGTAGGGAATTACAGCTTTGAGTCAGCAGTAAAAAGAACGTGTATTAACTTATGGCAGCATTGTGGTTACATTTTGCTCCATGGCTTTTTGATACATGCATTCAAATTCCCAAGGTTACAGGATTCTCCTGTTGGAATCCCAATTTTAAAATCCCTAAATTGTCAAAAAAATTCAAATTAGGTCACCAAGTACCATTCCCCTTCAGTAGAAACCAGTCATGAGCTAATTTAACTATATGTGTAGGCCCAAAGTGGCTATCGTTAAGTAATTACCACCTGCGATTAAAAGGAGGGGTCCAGGGGCTTGAGCAGAACATTAAATCCAAATAATATTGAGTGTGGCATGCTTTAAAAAAGCTCAGGGCATGCCAGCAGGGGCCTTCCCAGGAGTATCTACACAGAACATGGTTGACAGGTGACTCTGGATTTTAAATTAAGCTTTCTTACAGGTGAGCTGGCCAGAACAGAGCACTGGCTTTCTATCTCTTTAACGGTATGGCAAAAAAAGCACACAGCCATAGCTTAGTTTCTCTGATGCCCAAAAGCCATTTACAAGTGCTTTCTAGTCACGAGAAAGATTGATTAAGCACAAGCGTAAGTGGTTATCAGTTAAAATTTGGTCCGAAAAGTGTGTAAACTGCAGCGCATCCATTCTCAGAAATGTATTTTCCCCTTGCACCCCAATTTTGTATTATATACCTTCGAATCTATTGTGTGGAAAATTGCTCTTCACAGGGGACACAGGTTTTATTTCATTTTTTATGCCAGCCTGGATGGAGGGAACTGAATGGGTTTATTTTTCCACAACTACTGTTGTGTGACAAATGTCCCTTTTGGCCCAAGCTAAGAGCAAGAGTGCTTGGAGGTAAAGTGGCCACGCTCCAGGTCAGCCCCGACACAACTGGAGAAATGAGCTGTTATTTAGAGAGGGGGGGAAAGAGCTGTTTTGATACAAACATACAGTATAGGGTATCAACCTATCTGCATGAGCCCAGAGTGCTGAGGTAGGCTTTTGTCCCCATTAGCTTATGCTTTTTGCTGCCTATATATTCTGTGGATTTTAGAGTGTCAGTTTTTTTACCTTTTATTTGATTTTTTTTTTCTGTATACCATTCTGTAAGCTGAATCTGTTTCTATGTAATGCTGAAGTTTAGAGAACTCTGAGTTAAATGCGAATAATGAAAACACAAGTCTTTATACTTACCCATTTTTAAGTCATTAATTGAATACACCTCTTGACTGAGCTGAAATGAAGGGGGCGCCTGTCCCTTCTCATTACTGACTGAACTGGGACTGTAAACTGCTGATAAATTACAGTTCGCCTGTTCTTACATGATTTTATTTGTTTTCACATTGCTTCACATTCTGTGACCCCTTTCACTTCAGCCACTTTATTATTTTAGACAAGTATTCTTATGATATTCCTTCTTCTATCTTTTTCTCCAATTGTGTCTTTTTCAATTTTTTTCTTTTTGTTAATAGCTGCATTTCATTAGCTTTTTCTTTTTTTTTCTTTGTTTTATCATCCTTTTACTGTTTTTCTTTTTTTTGAGGGGGGGGGGAGCAGGCTTGCACTCATTCTTTCTGTGGATGCAGCCAAACATAGTGTGTGGAAACTAAATTGCGACACTGAAGGTAACACACCTCAGGGAGAGAGAACAATGTGGACCAATGTACCAGCTTGCTCAGCATGCTATTTTGTGGGTCCTGTGTGTGTGTTCTTTTTGTGGTTGTTTGAAATGAGTTTGTCATTTTTATTTATAAAATTTGGTTCTGTGAAATGTATTTGATGATGTAATGTCTTTGGTTGGCTCCATGGTTCAATCTCCTCATTTCATTTCGTTCTCAATTACCCTGCTCCCGGCATTGCTCTGCCCAATTTATTTACTTGTTCAGTATGAATATTTCTTTTCTGGATACGAACAACTCATGTAATATTTTCCAGGTTATTAATGCTGCAAAAGGGTTCGAATAATATGGGAATTAATGACCTGTGTCACAAAGCAATACGGTGTGCTTTGACATTTAGCTCGGTTAATTTGTGTTTCCAGCCATCTTGCCAACATGGCCCCTCCTCCTCCTGCATCCTACCACCCCTACTCTATCCTGTACGTGTATTCTCTGTGCTGGCGGTGCTACATGTGGTGTGTGAGATGTACTGGTAAAGGTTGCATGTGTCAGAGATCACAAATTGCCCTGCTGCTCGAGTATGTCTGAATTCTGCCCTGCAGAGAGATGCTGTTATTGCAATTGTAGTAGCTGTGTGTGTGTGCGTGTGTATGTGTGTGTGTTATGCTTATACACTGTAAGTTCTGTTATCTGTGTTGTATGTATTATTTATCACTGTTGTCATCTAAATACTTTATAGGTTTCACATAATTAGTAGTAAAGGGTTGGATAATATGTAATGTCTGAAAAACAAATTTAACATCCAGAAAGCCTCATATTTCAAAATAGTGATCAAATCTCCATCATAAAAACATCACGATTTAATTAGGTTTGGAACGTTACGACTAACTCCAGAGGGCCTGGTGCCTTTGAAGGGTGGGCCCAATGTAAGACAAGATGCTCCAGTGATCTCAAACTTTAAGAAACACTCAAACCAGTATTGACAGACTATCCAGTTTCCTTCCAGGTTACTTTTATAATTCAGAAAGACTAAATGTCATGATACATATGACACTGTGTATTGTAAAAAGTGTCATGTTTTTTGCAAAGGTTTGTTTTGCAAAGGTTTTCTGGCTTTGAAGATTGTATTTAGATGTGTTAAAATTGTCTGCTGGGAATGTGCTTGTGTGTGAATGCTTGTGTGTTTTTTTGGGTGCTGGGATATATTGCCACTCTGATTGCCTCTTCATTATGTAATTGCCTTTTCCAGAGTAAATTTTAAACAGTGTGTGAAGTGTGCAATCTCCTGCTATGTAGATATCATGTTACCCTTTGAAAGTGACACACAGCAAGGTCATATCAATGTGAATACCTTCTCTCGGCCACCTGCGTTCCCCTGCCAGCTATTTCTCCCCCATGCTCACCTAGTCAATGCCCTTTTGTTCCTAACGCTTTCCAAATGTGACCCTCTACAATAGCAAATAAGTTCCCTGTGTCCTGCTGAGCTCAAAGTCTTAACCCCCACTACACAGACTTTCCTGTCTCATTGACTTTTGATTGGCCCATTAACCTAAATGCCGGCCTGGATAGTAGATCCATATGTCACTCTGCTGAAGGAGTTATTTAGTAAAGGGCTTTACTCTTGGCTGATTTTAGGAGGTTTGAGACTGACCTGTAACAAGCAGAATACTCTGGTCAGAGGCTGCAGTGTAGACCTGAAGGCCAGGAAGGCTTTGAATATTTGTCCCAGCTAGAAATATTTGTCCCAGCAAGAAATAACAGGTGCTCTGCAGGACCAGAGACACTACTGGAAGAGTTGTTTCTTTGGAATTTCATAGCATTTCTTGCAAAAAAGCTTTGCATGCATTCTCTTGTTATTGTTCAGACAAGTAGGATAATGGGGTCTGTGGAATTTTGATAATGATCATGTATTTGGTCATTTTCTCATGACGAAGGGCTGGTCTGAGAAGTCAAACATTTTTAAGCATTAAATTACTGAACTAGATAGCAAAAAGTTTCCTGTGCAGAGCATGAACCCTCTTTGTTCTGTATTTCAGAGCAAGAGGAGAACTTCGAGTTTATCATTGTGTCACTGACTGGCCAGACATGGCACTTCGAGGCAACATCGTATGAGGAGCGTGACGCCTGGGTGCAGGCCATTGAGAGCCAGATCTTGGCCAGTCTGCAGTCCTGCGAGAGCAGCAAGCAGAAGGTAAATTCACCATGCAGAAAATTGTCATACACAGTGCACCATTCATTTTGATGGGCATTATATCTGTACATTTAGATTTTAAGAAATTTTAATTGGTGTCACTGACAAAATTGTCATGTCAATCTCAGGATTGACAGAGATTATTAGTTTAGAAACACAGATTATGAAACTTTGCATGTCACATACTAGTAGTCAAATCAAATGTGTGTACTTTCTCGTTTGCCCCAAAATGTTTAGGTTGGAAAAAAAGAATTTATTACAGTGACCACATTCAATTTTTAACACCAAACAATTCACTGGGTATTAGTCTAAAATAGTCCATACATTATAAATGATTAAAATGATTAAATATTTATATTTAACACATGTTTATATATGTCTGATTTAAAACACAATTTAGCCAAATGAATAATACACAAAATTACAAATCACTGCCAAACTTTATGCGGTACACACATACAAATAATGACTAACAGATGTCTTTGTTTTTCGATAATTACTGAATTTATCGTTTAATATAAACAAACATCTTTCCAGTGATGTCTGTGTCTGGAGAACAATATAGCTAAAAATGTCACCATTACAGGCCTCTTCAGCGAACAAACCACAGCATCGCTACACTTTCACAAATGTCACTCAAACTCAGACACACGCGTACGCGTGACCGCCCCTGCACAATCACAACTGGCAATTATTTTAGAGCTAATAAAGCCCAACTCTGCCCGTCTGTTCCCTAGATCCAGCCTTGGTTTTCTACCCGCTCACTTTGTTTATGCCTCAGGCCATGGCCAATTGCTCTTCAGAATACCTTTTCCTGGGTGCCTCCATTCTATTTCCTCTCCTCCTCTTGTTTTCTTTCTTGATGTTGAATCACACTTTATGATAATGCAGCATAATATAAGGCACCCATCAGTCACACTGTTTGAGATAATTACTTGTTAGAAGTGTGTAAGTAGATAGTAGATTTGCTAACAAAAACTCTACATCCACAGTCACGTCTGACCAGCCAGTCTGAAGCTATTGCACTGCAGTCAGTCAGGAACATGCGCGGCAACTCACGCTGTGTGGACTGTGAGACCCAGAGTGAGTGAACTGCTTTCTGTTGTTAACAATATAGTGTAATGTCATACGGAAACCTGGAAACAACCATACAGGATTCAGAATATTCAGAGCTTAGCCATTAACCATATTATGTCTCTGTATTTCTCTCTCTCAATCTCCCCCTGTCACCCTTGCTCTCCCCCCTGTCTCTCTCACTCTCCTCCCTGTCTCTCCAGACCCCGACTGGGCCAGTCTTAACCTGGGTGCTCTGATCTGTATTGAGTGTTCGGGTATCCATCGTAACCTTGGCACACACCTGTCCCGTGTTCGCTCTCTTGACCTGGATGAGTGGCCTCTTGAACTTATTAAAGTCATGTCTGCTATCGGCAACGAGCTGGCCAATAGTGTGTGGGAGGCCAATGCACAGGGGCGCCTGAAGCCCACACCTGACGCCAGCAGGTAAGAGGAGTTTACCTTAGAATTATTGTTGTCATTGTTGTAAATTGACTTGTTTTTTCTCTCTGTGCCATCAGTTACTGTGCTTTTCTTAGTGTTGATAATAATGTTCAGTAAAGTAGATACTTTAAACAGTAATATTCATTCACTGAGGCACAGCCATCCTCCAGACCTCCATCAGCGGTCACTTTCAGAGCCCCCCTTGATTGGGGATTTTTTTTTTTGACGTGTTAAAAAAAATAATTGAATGCTCTTGTGATTATTACTTTCATTACAGCACCACACATTTACTGCCATACCTCTGTCATGTCAGAATCACAGCTGTTTTGGGAAAGATTTGCCACACTAAGGATATCTGAGTAACAGCAATCCTGTGGTCAGACACTGACTCGTGGTGAATGGAGCAGATGGAAGCTGGGAAACTGCATTAAAACATAGCCCTACCCTACTGTAGGCCAGTTCTTAACAGCACTCGGTTAGCCTCATGGACAGTTTATACAACCCCACAGGCCTGTTTGTAGGTTTGCAGTTGAGAACTTTGCTCTCTTAACTTGAGAGAAATGGGGATTTTATTCAATACTGGGAGATGTTGCTTTGCATTCACTGGAGAAATCTGTCCCCTGTCATTATGTTCATGGTAGTTTCATAGCAGTTACTGAGTTATTCTTGATAGCTGTTATTCATCATATTCCTATTACATCCCAAGATTAAAATTGAGAAATTGAGAACCACTCATGTGTAGGTGGTGTATAAGCACCATTTGTGTCATGACTGATGAAGAGTATCGCGCTACTTATTGCTGAGCAGATTTGCAATATTATAAAGAGTTGTCTGTTTGACTCATCCCAACTCTCACTGCGGTTCACTCGCTGTGGGCCCCCCCCATCTTTAGCAGTGTAATTATAGACAGAAAGTGTCTGGCCCCACCAGCCATCATAACAAATTAGAGCTGACTACCGGCCGCAGGAATATTGACTACCCTGTTCCACGTCGGCCTCATTGCTCACCAGAAGCACCTTTTAATTACTCGCACCCTCCAAAAATCTTTCCTTATGGATCCAACATTTTCTGCTACTTGCTGTCGATGCGCTAATACGTTTATTGTTCCACATGTAGTCGTTTATTTATGGATACAGGGGGCCTGTGGCCCTGCAAAAGTGAGCAGGAAAGATTACTGAGTTGGTCGATACTAGCTCAATTAACCACAGCCCACGGAGCCTGCTGCTTCAGCCATCGCTCTCCTCCTGTCAATAGCACCTATTCTAGCATTTTTTAAAGTGGCTCCTGACTAATGCCTTACTTGTCCAACAGATGAGGAAAGTACTTCCGAAATGTGTATATGACTGGGTAGGTTTGGGCACTGTGACAATGCTTTTGTTATCATGATAATAAACACCTTTACTGCCATATGATGAACAACGGCATTGATCATAAAGAAGAGTCAACTATTGTACACTAACTAGCATATATTAGTATAACTTTTTCTATTTGTTTATTTTTACCGATTTTTTTTTTTCGGTTAAAATTTTTATTTAAAACATTTTTTACTTGAATTTTATTATGGTTGAAAAGTAAACAAATCCTGATGCCAGAACCATTTATAGCCAAGAGTGAGACAGCACATTTGGTGTCTTATTGTTAAGAATCTACAAGAAAATTGCTGTTCTTATGCTCCAGAATGGTGAAACATGTCTATATTAAATCAGTACTTACCTATTATATAGTACGTTATACAGTTTTATTTAAGTTATATTTCCTGTCATACAAGGAAACAATATCATAGCAAGGGTCTAATCTAGATTAGCATTTTCTTTCAGTGATAGATGGGATGGTTAATAGGGCGTTTGACTTCTCTTCTGGTTATCCTTTCGACTCCCTGCTCATGAAGCTTGTGCATGGCGGGTTAATCATAGAACGATGTTCCTTTCACTTGCAGATCATGGACCTAGTGTTGCCCCATGGAAGATTCAGAAATTTTGAAATCTGTAACCAGTTCATTGATATCATTTGCAAAAAAAATTTTGCAAAGGTTTTGGAAAAGCTCTTTCCTTTTTGTCATATGCAGCAACTAATAAAATCTTTTTGTCGCCCCTCAGTATGTAAGCTGATGCTCACTTGCACAGATTCAACATTCTACATTCTATGTGTCACATACTTAGTTGCACAAGTACAACATGCAGTGAAATTTATACTGAACTAATATGTGCAAATATTATAAAAATAAGTATATTTTTTAATGAAACACAAATAATGTACAAGTAAAATAGAAATAACAATAAAAATAAGTACAGTGGTGAGATTAGAAAAACTTAAAACAAATCTAAAATGAAAATCTAAAAAATGTAAATAGCTCAAACAAGGAGCAACGCAAGTTGAAGATAAACTATGTAAACTAAATTTGAAGATTTGTTTTTATTTAAATGTAGCAGCAATCTGACAGATTTACATATGTACAATGTGTAAGTGGGATGTTAAAGTGCATTGTGCCATGTTAGAACAGCTATGTAAACAAAGTGACCAGAGTAATGTAAACAGTATTGTAGCAGCATGTAATGTAATTAATAAGTCAGATATTATGTGCAATATAAAAATGAATATAATAAGAGGTCCTGTGAAGGGAGGGAAATGTTCTGATTTAGCACTCGAATGGCCTAAGTGTAGGAGCTCCCCTTGAGTCTCTCTGTTTTGGCCATGATAGAACTACTTATGGATTTCAGCTGTTTCCTTGCATTTTCTTGCCTTTGTGGACTGCTTCAATATTGCCATATTCCACTTAATTACACATAAGTTTATTCATGTACTTTAATGTTGTAAAAAAATTATGTCTAGTAAATTATGTCTGAAGAAAATCTGGTGTGAAAACTATTAAATAACGGTTGACATATCAAATAATTATTGCTCTATATTTTGCCTGCCTCTTTCTCACAGATTCTTCTCCATATATTTTTGTTATTTGGTGACCATATGTGCATGTTTTGGTTTAGCCTTGTGTCTGGTGCTTGAGAGAATGTGCAAGAGAGAGAGACGGAGAGAAAAAGTGAGAGAGAGCACACCGAGTCTGTGCCGTGTGCAGGATTGGTGGCTGATAAATGAAAATCCTCCCTTGTGGTCTCTCAAGTGAGTAATAGAGCCCCAAATTTCATTTTGCAAGCGACTGATTTAATGATCCAAGGAGTAATTAATGGGCTGATTATCTTAATGTTAAATATGGCCAGCAGCAATTAGACTGACCTCCCGCCTGTCAAGGTCTGGGCCACTCTCGCCTTTCAATTAGGGATCCCCTTTTGGAGGGGGAGATAGAGAGTGCAACTCGTTTACTCCACACCTCCATCTCCTGGCCCAGCTCATCCCTTGTTCCAGCCTGTTCAGACCCCAGGCGGGAATTATCTTTGACACGCGTTCCACTATCCTTTGTGGAGCTTTACGAGAGGAGTGATGTACCACGAGGCTCTGCAGTTGTCATTAAGACCCTTTCTATGTACCCGTTTCATGTACAAAAACAACCTTGTGACTATATTAATTAGAGCATGAGTCCAATCTGAACTGGCCAGGATTTTATCCAGTCGATGCTATAGTAATGAGAGTAATGTCAGTAATGTAATTTGAGTTAGTCAAGTACATAATGCTGCTCTATCTGACTTGTGGTGTCAGGTTTTTGGAAATATTTTAATGTGTATGAAGAGTCTATTCTATAAATAGGCTATAATGACAATGTTAATCTTCTGTGGAAATGTACTTTTCTGAACATTTACTCTTAAAGTGTGTTCAATAATGTTGTTACAGTTGCATGCAATATTGCTGATGCAATATTACATGTTTAATTCTTAAGAAAATAAGTACACATTCGTCAGGGAACACGTGCTAATGCAGAGTCAGTGAGAAACCGATATAATAAAATATTGAGGGGATGTAAGCAAAACAAAAATATAGCATGTGCTTTTTTTGACGATTGATAAAGAGCAAAAAGAAATTGTGCTGCACTGATGAACTGTGCTGCACTGATGCTGTTACATGTAAAAAGTTCCACTCTGCATTAGAATTGTTATATGTACGTTCACTTTTTTTTATTTTGAGAAATCTTTTTTTTTTGTTTGTATTCAATTTTACTGTTTTTTATCAGAACCAAAATCTTGTTAAATTGTGTGAATGGGGATTTTTACATGTTACAGTTCTTTGTTATCGATCTATTTAAAAGATGATGGATGACATTTTAGTTATTCAGTACTGGGTTGTATGCAAACAAACCTGGCAAGCCCATGGCTCTTCCATCACCTACATTAACCTTTAATGCCTCTGTTAAAATGCCAGCACTTCTCCTCCTACTAATTCAGGCTTTTTTGCAGTGGTTGGGGGCAGGGGTCCCTGACATAACCCAGTAGGGCTTAAAGGCAACTTATTTACACACACACTCACACACACACTTCTAAGCTTTAGTTCTTGGCGTGGGTGCTCTGTGGTGTCAGCCAGGCTGTGTTTAATTCTTATTGGTTTAATTAGTGCGATGCTGTCATGGACACCAGAGCCCCACCTCTATGTGCAACATACACATTGGGTGCCGAGCTGTATTAGTGGTCCAGGCAGCAGGGGAGTGACAGCTGTGCTAATTGCGCCTCGTGGTGACTTATTGGGAGGGTGGCGCTCATTGGCAGCAAACGCTGCCAGCCTTCGCCTCCGTGCTGACGTTTTGCAGCCTGTCAGCAAGCGTGAGCATCTCTGCCTGCATGCAAAACACCCTGCTTAAGCCTGTGCATTTTTACACTCTGCTGTCTTTGTTTGCACTAATATGGAACAGATTATGGTGCAGTTGAGGTGAAGCTCACAATGTTGGCTCAGCGCCTGTATGTAGCAGACTATACTGATAAATCTGAACACAAAACACTGGCTTGTTATGGGAACAACAATTTAAAAAATTCTTCAATGTATGAAAATAACCAAAAACAATCCTAGGATGTATTTGTTAGTCTGTGATTTATTACACTTAAGACCAAAAGTCATCTCAAAGAATATTAGAGAGGGAAAAAAAGTAAATATACTTTATACAATTAAAATAAAATGATACAGAATTTGTCTCTTACAATCAACACTTTTCCATAATAGGTTTAAATAAGTCATTGACTACATAATATGTGGATGATAACTTGTGTACCTTTTTAAAACATTTCTTAAAATAAAGTAAAACACAATTTATAAACAAGTGCCCAAACCTTTGTATGCAATACTGCCCTTCACTTGATCTCTCACTGTATTTGTTTTATATATTTTATACTTACAGTTTCAAGAGATAATCTTCTACAAACCTTAACATCTTGATGCATTGTACATTGCTGCGCATTGCAATGAAACAATGATTCTACTCTATTCTGTTCTTGAATGTGTGTTTTATGTCTGGGTGCAGTTACGTACCCTTACTTAACAGACAGCTGAGATATTTCTCTCTCTCTCTCTCTCTCTCTCTCTCTCTCTCTCTCTCTCTCTCTCTCTCTCTCTCTCTCTCTCTCTCT
>JBBMFX010000101.1:4161719-4176487 GCA_037832545.1 Rhabdalestes septentrionalis | reverse complement strand
ATGTGTGTTTTATGTCTGGGTGCAGTTACGTACCCTTACTTAACAGACAGCTGAGATAGTTCTCTCTCTCTCTCTCTCTCTCTCTCTCTCTCTCTCTCTATCTCTTTCTCTCTGTCTCTCTGTCTCTCTCTCACACACACGCACACACTCTTACATGCACACACTCAGTAACATAGATTCCTAACTACATGCCTCATGACCAATGGCTGCGCGGTAATAATTCAGCTGTAAGCGACTAAAAAAGAGCGTCTTTATGGCCTGAGATCAGTCTCAGAAAGGGCAGCGCTAACAGATTTAAAATTAGACCTGCTGCTTTTTCTGGCGCGGGGGTGCAGGTGTGCCTCCCCAAAGCCAGGCTGAAATTGGGCCCTGGGGAACCAGAAGGAGGAGGAGGAGACAGCAACCTAATAATCACCCCAGAGTTTAAGGGGACATGCTGGGCCTCCTCTACTCCTCATAATCACTCAGAGAAGTAGCTGGACTGCCAGGAACAGGCTTTGCAACTTGGAGAGATGAGGAAAAAATCAATACAGTACAACATGTATTTATTTATTTATTTCCTTAGGAATATTCTACATGCATTTTTTGTATATGCAGTTTTAAATAAATGTTGCCTATTTTATTTTCTGAATTGATTAGGTCAAGTTCAAACCAAGCAAATACATCTTGCTCTGAGGCATAGGGGCCAGCTAAACCTCTTTTTAACCTTCACTGATGTTTTTCTGTATTCATGCCAATATTACTGTTTTGTTGTCCTAAAGAAATTTTGGACATTTTATGTTTGTTTGGGTTTTTTTGGTTGGTTGTTGTTTTATCAGACCCCTGATATTATCAGCCCCTCACACAAAGTCCCTGTTGGTTCCCTGTTCAGGCAGGATAAGAGAAATTTGATTAGGCTCCAAATTCTACAATTGAATGCCACTTTAAGAAGCCCTGGCTAATGATTTTTAATCAATCTGACACATTTCCATCTTGTTTTTGGCTTCTAATTGCCAGAAGCAACTCACTATTGGCTTCTAACTGAACTGTGTATTCCTTTAGCAATATTACAGTAAAAAATCACTGTAATATAAACCTTTACTGATTTCACAAATCATGTATAAATAGTTTAATCTCAGAACTGAAAGCAAGAATTCTCACAATGTCCCACACACACAAACACAAGTACACACTTAGTAGACAAATGGTGTCTCCCTGTCTTTGAGTCTTTTCTTCCTTTCTTCCTTCTCGTCCTACCCTCTCCCTTTCCATTGCAGACAAACACAGTGAAAATGTTTTAAATAATTGGCTCCCCATTATTATCTGTTTTTAAAAAAATAACCTGAAGGATCTCCCTGATTAGATCATGTCCCTACTAGGTTAACAATTTAGTATTGACATTTAAATGGCTGACGAGAACAAATCAGTGCTTGCCGCTGCATCCCGGTCCTCATGAGTAGTTATAATAATGCCTACTAAAATCTAAGCATCATAATGATTCCTCATACTGTCCCTCTATACAAGGAAAGTTGTAATTTAATGTAACAAGATTTCATTCTAAATAATTTCTGACAATTTCATTTGTCATGAGATTGTCATGGAGTGTAAATGACAGATGGTATTTTGAAAATGTGTTTAAAAAAAATGGCTTACGAATTTCATGGAAGTGCAATAGTGTATTGAGTTTGTTCAAAATTCTTGAGCTCCTCCTGCGATCATATTTTTGTCATCTGTACTGAAGTCAAGCAGCTACAAGTTCATTTTACTAATAATTTATGGTCAAAATTGATAAAAAATATGGTCCCAAAAATGAGTGTTGATAGTTCACTAATTTTATCAGCCAACCAATATATCAATCACCTTTCATTCCTCTCTTTTTCTCTCTCTCAACCCTCTCTCTCATTTCTCCTCTCTCTCTCTCTCACTGTCTCACAATTCTCTCTATATATACCCCCTTTCTCCCCCCCTTCCCCACAACACCCCCTCCACTTTCTCTCTCTGGCCAGACTTGTATTTGCATATCGCTGGTGAAGCGTTCTGATCTGCTAGATGGAGAAAAGGAACCTCATATCAGCATGGCCTATTGCCTTCATAGGAACTGAATTTAGTGTGGTGTAGGCCAGAGCTCAGTCAGAATGAATCTGCCCATAATAATAAAAAAAAGCGCTGAGCTTAATTATCTGTGTCTATCCAAGGGCAGCTAACGACTAGGCTGGAAACTGTAATTGATTTCAGACCCCTGTGTTTTTCCCCTTGCAAGAAAAGAAAAAAATATATAGAGACTAGATCCTCTCTCAGAAGGAAATTGTCCCTTCGCGACCTTTTCATACTAATAAATGGCCTACATTCTTTTCACTTGTGTCGCTTTCTGTCCATTGCAGCTTCCTGCGGTGCACTGAAGTGTGAGAAGCTCAAAATACAGCAGTTGTAAAGTCATCTTGGCCAGAAGTGGCTGGTCATAATTCAATGTTAATCAGGTAGATCCCATATCGACAATCAACAATATCATTAAATCAGATTTATTATAAATATTTTTATTGCAGTTATTGTTGTTAGTATTATTAGTAGATATTAGCTAGCTAGAAACCGAGTAGAGTGGTGTTTGTTTCTCACCCCACCCCATGCTATCTTTTCTGACATCTTTTGCAGAAAACTGTAAAACTGTCTTTATGCCTGTCTACTTCTCTATGTGTTTCATATCATGGTTTTCATTTAGCCTTTGAAGTGTGAGCTCCAGGTGAAGGAAACATCTGAGGTATTGCATGTAAAATAAATTAACAAATAAAAGCAAACTTGTGATATCATACTTGTCAGTGCAGCTTTAGTCTTCACTTATTGGCCCTTTCAGTACATAATTTTTAACTGGAATCAAATGCAAATGGTTTATATTTTCAAGAGTTTTTTAAATTCAATTATTCTAAGATGAATGAGTGTGTGTATGTGTGACAGGCTGTGTGTAAGCGTATGCTGGCCTGTGTTTAGAGCGCATGCGCAGGTGAGGGTTAGCACTGTCTGTTTGACAGATTTGTCCTGTCAGAGTTCATTACCTGTGAGTCGGTGGGGCTCTAATGAGCTGAATTAGTGGTATAATTAGCCTAAAAGAAAAGAGCACTGGGGTTGAGTTGGAGCAGATTCCTCTCTCTGGCCTGGCTGGAATTAATGATGTAGTCCCCTTCCCCCCTGTCACCCATACATCTTCAGCCTACTGCAGCATACTGTCACAGCTCTGAATGGATTTCTCTTGATATAGGTTAATACCGCTGATGTATATTTTAATTTGTGTGATTGCTTCTGTAGTTTTTTTTTTTTATCTGTTCTGTATGGGGAGGAGGCTGCTTTCCTCTAACAGTTTAGCTTTGATCTGTTTTGAATGCAGTATATGTTAACAGTTTTGATTTGGATACCAAATTTTGTGATTTATAACAGTGTATTGCAAACATTAAAACCGCTCCTCACTGTCTGAACATCAAATATTTGTTGAAGAGAAAGTGATAAATATCTTCAAATGTTTGTTGAAGGGAATAAGTGAGAATTCTTTTTAGGCCTGTCTCGATAAAAAAAAAAAAAATTCCTTGCACGATAATTAAAATGAGGGCGATAATTTTCAGGCCGCGATAATTTTCATTTGTTTGCTTTCCAACGGACCCCACTGTGATACATCGGTCTCTACCGCCCCCTCTCGTTTCCTTAGGGTAATGAGGCAAGAACTCTCTTGAGGGTTAGCCTAAATAGCTAGGCTAGCCGCCTGGTGAGAAAGTGCTAACTAGGTACGCATTTAAGATGTGAATACCACTTATGCCACTGTGTACGGCCATCTCACTTACAGGACGGAAAGTATTTTTTTCCAGAGATCGGCACTTCTTTGGGAACGTGCCAGAACCTTTGAGTCTCATTTCTCCTGGTTTATCCTCAGAAGCGTGATGTGAGACGTGCAGTCTCACGGTCTGTTACACTGCAGAGCTGAAAAAGCTCTACGTTAGTAATACTACTAATAAAAAATAGCCAAGTACTAGAATAATCAGGTGTTATTATGTTTTATTTAAATGAGAAATGTCTAAATTTACAGAAAGACCTTTAGAAGTGCAGAGAGCCAGTCCGGTTTTCACATGCACTTATTGCGCGTGGCTTTTCTAGAAGGGGCAACCACCAAACTCTGGGAAACTTCACAGTTAAATAGGGCTCTCCAAAGCTTTCCAAAGACCCCTTGTTTGCCATAATGCGTGTTAAAATAGAATAGAGTGTGAGGTGCTGGAAGTGGGTGTATTTACTGATCACAACAGCACTGATCCTAGCAATATGCTCACACATTTTGATCAGCATGTGGACCAAGCATGTTGATTGGTTTATGAATGCCAGAGCTGACTACTTAAGTACTGAATTTAGCTAAAGAATTGCAAGTAATTTTGTGATATCCTTCAGTATGCTTGTGATTTGGTCAATAGAGTTTAATTTAGAATTTTGACACCCAGTTATATTTAAGTGTTTGATGATCTGTGCATCACACTGGTTTCTGAACGCAGCAGTTGGTTGAGAATGTAAATAATTATGAAAATAATTATGAAAAAAAATCATTGTAATCAGTACTTGTAATAGATTATTTGAATTCCATTTGAAACCCAACAAAGGCACTGTTGTATAATGCTCATTATGACTGACTGTAGTACGCCACAATAAGCATTTGAGCTGGAGGTCTCTGCTGTTTTGGAAAACAATCCACTGATTTATTTTCTGCAACCAAAAAGGCATAGAAGTCAGCCCATTCATACATGTAAAATTACCATTTTGTTATACTTGAACACACCACACCACACAAGGTGAGCAGCATGGAACATTTTTGCATTTAAACCATTCACGCTAATCAAACAGAGGGCATCCAGGAACACAGCACCCAGGGAGAAGTGTGTGAAGATGGTACCTTGCCCTTGGGTACCTTAGTGGCACCACTAGCTGACTTGGGATTCAAACCCACAAATTTTGGATGGCAAACTCCCTTATCACTAGGCCACCCGCTGCACCAAAAAATAACAGTCTGAAATAATCCTTAGTAACAGCCTCTCTATTTTAGTTACTTCTGAGCATTTTCTCCTTGAGCAGGGTTGGGCAAACTACGGCCCACCGGGCACGTCTGCCCCATTGGTGTTTTTAATCCAGCCCGCCAAAGATTGGTGTCTCATCCGTGCCTAGGCCATGAAGTCGCAGGGTGGAACCGGGCGGGGCTGAGCACACAGTATAAGTTACATATGCCAATGCATACCATTTACAGCAACAGGAGGTTTGGCTTTTTTCTGAGGGCAGGCCTTCAACACCCCTGTAGAAATTAATTGCCCAGCCCTGTCCTTGAGTAATACAAATTTTGTGGTTTAGGGATTTGTCTTTGTGTAATTGATGCAAAGATGCCAGCAGGTGGATTGCTGTCCGATCATGAGCGGGCCGTCCTATGGCTGCCTGTTACTGTTGGGTAATATAAACACTGGCTCTGGCCTGGGCAGGAAACACTGGCAAATGTGTAAACATGACCTCACAAAATGCTCAGCCAGGCAGAACACACAACACACACACACACACACACACACACACACACACACACACACACACACACTGGAGATCACTGAGATTGACACAGGCTCCCATTAATTCCCCTCCTCCCGTGAGCGAATCTTTGTTCCCAACCCTGATTAGGGCTCATCTCCGTTCCTACAGCCCAAAGCCCCCCCCACCCCCTGTGGCAACCCTGAAACACCACCTAATAAATTTTTCACTCAAAACCTTCTGACCTGTCCCATGTGTCTCCTTTGAAACATAAATAGGAAAATAACTGTATTTTCGGCACTATGACCTGTGTCACTAAAGTGGTAATGCTCAGACTGGAATTTGCACACTGTTCAAGGTAAATAAACATAGTACAAAACGCATTTCTAGCACCTTGTTAGCCAACGTTACATCATGGACAACATGATTTGCTCTTCAGTGAGCCAAACTAAATTTTAATCAGTTAAGTGAAGCCACTTAAATAAATGTACTTCATCAGTTGTTAAGAGAGAGTTAACAGTTTAACTCATGCATAATTATGCTGTATTTTGCTACAGCAGCTGGGATATCAGCATCAATCAAAATCTTTTATATGTGATGTAATATGGTAACGTGACTTATTCCAGTCATGCACCCCATTTGGCATATTGTTATCTGTAAATGAACTAAAGGAAACCTTGAAAACCAAAGGTGAAAATAGTGTAAAACTGTTTTTATGCCAACTGATTACAGAGGTCTTGGCTGTCTGTGATAACATATAATTGTTGTAATGAGAAGCCTAATGGCGGCATGCTTTGTGTGTGGGTGGAAGCTGTAAGGGCATTTCACATGAAGTACTCATTCAGACTTGTTGGCTCATCGCAGTTGGCTATGTTGGATCTAGATAGCGTGATGTGCACGGTTAAATTAAACTCACAAAAAACCTGCCTGCCCTTGTTAGCATTTTCTTATCTTCCCTTTACTTACCCTATCAGTAATGGCTGGAGGGTGTGCGTGCGTGTGTGTGTGTGCGCTATTCACAAACAGTCTCACTGGTTAATCATGCCAGTTATACCATACTGTAATCTGTTGTGAGACGTGATCCAAACAGCAGCATATCGATTATCCTGATCCCTCCAACACACACATGCACAAATGCATGCAAATGAGACAAGAAAAAGAGCAAGCTTCTATTTACTACAATTAGCATCTCCCTTATGTGAGGACACCATCCTCAAAGGATGCTGTATTTTTGTCTGAATCTATGTGATGCTTTGTTTAATTGTGCCCACATGTAATGAGCATGCTAAGCTCTACAGAGAGCAAAGTATCACACATTTTAGTACACATTAATTGCTGAATTTAACATGATTAAAGATTTAACGAATTTAACATTTCACATGAATTTCAAATAGTAAATAGTGGAATTGTCGGGGTATTGACTGTTTTATTCTTGTGAGTTTGTTTGAAGAACTCTGTAGTGCTCCCAGCTGCATTAGAATGAAAAAAGCACAGGTTAGCTAAACCAGGCATCCATAACTACAAATAATCATGGGCTAGGTTTGAAAGTGTTTTGGCAGATTAGGGGCATACATAGGTTTGTGTATTAATATAAACTAGTGTTCTTAATTTTTATTTGTATACTTTTTATAGCTGGAATTTGGCACCTCTTCTACTACAGTTTTTGAAATATTAGCATAATATCAAAACATCCATTAAATGTTCGGTGCAGGGCATCTACTCCACCTGTGGCCCTCATACAAATACCACAGATGCATGAACAACCTTGTGTCTGTGTATCAGTCAGTTTTTTTTTTCGGTTATGAGTTTTGCAAATGTGTGGTCTTAGCATGGAGCCCATCCCCAAGACCCCTGTCTTGCACATTTTGTGTGTGTGTGTGTGTGTGTGTGTGTGCGTGCGTGCGTGCGTGCGTGCGCGCGTGTGTGCGTGTGTGTGCGTGTGTGCGTGTGTGTGGGGCAACCTGGTTAAATGACATGTTCTGTTGATTTTCCAAGTGAAGATAAGCACATACCCTACACAGAGGTACAATTCTGCTGATTGTAATATTTAGTTGCTAAATTAGAATTCCAAAATATTGGGGAAAATGGAAGCTGTGCATTACATTTGTGGCACATTTTATATTTTGTTTTGTTTTTTTATCTCAGTAGAACGTTTATTATATTATATTGAACATCTAATAAAATTGCCACTTGGCCAAGGGTGTTCAAACATTTTCATAAAATGATATTCTCTCCAGAACACTGTTTATTTTATATATATTTCATTTTGTTACTGAACTATTAATTATTCTGAACCTCAGAAGCAACATACATCTGTTCCTCAGTCTCAGTTGCATTGCTTAAATGTTTGGTTCTTAGTAATTATTAAAAAAAGCTGTAGCAGTTACTGAATCTCTTATTATTTATTGGACATAATTCTTATAAGCGCTAAGAATAATAAACCAATACTACGCCCACAGGTTAAGAAGTGAGGCTGCAGTTCTGTAATTAGGAAAGAGTTGAAGGTTTTCCTTTTCCTGATATTCTGGCTTACAGGCCTGTTTCTGGTTTTGCCCTTGGCAACGTGGCTTCTTGGGGAAGGCATGCGTTTCTGAGAGCACTGAAGTGCTCCGTATTTCCTCTGGCCACAGAATTTGTGCGGTTTGGAGAGACCCTGCCGAGCCTCTTCCTCCACTTAACCAACCCCTCCCCCCATCCTATTCCACCCTCACCTTCCCCTCTCCTCCCTGGCTCCCACGATGTTTTGTGTGGGAGCTGTGGCCCGTAGCCCCCCACCCAGCCCTCTCACTCACTCTACACTGACTTGCAGCAGCAGCACCCCGATACATTCCATGCTACTAGAACCACCCCATCCTCCACCCCAGCCCCAGAGCACAAACATTTAATACAATTCTTCAGTGTTCCCACAGTTACCATTCTGCTTTCTATACTTTCTCTTTACTCGCCCAATCTTGAAAGGGAACAACTTTTTTCATCTTTGGGAATCAAATTACAGGTCAAAATATGTGCCTTTTACAGCAGTTTAGATAAGAAAGTTAATAATTTGCATTAAGTGTCAAGGCATAACCTGTTGTATTTTACTGATGTTATTACAGTGTTGTTTAAAGTGAACAAAACTTATAGATATACTTATATTTTTCATAGAAAGATACATGATCTCTTCAAATGTACTTATAAAAGACCAATCAAATCAAATCAATCAGTCATTGGTTAAGAGTGAGTGCCTCTTGTGCACTGTTGCTTTCGCTCAGCAGCTGCCTCCCTTGCAGAGGAAGTTGAAGCTGGAGGGGGTTTCTCTTGGCCTCTGTTGTTTGGTTTCCTGGACTGGGACCCCCCGCGGGCAGCTGTGGTTCAGGGGACAGCTCAATATCCTCTGCCCTGCTGCCGTGCTCTCCTCCAGGGCTCGGCCTACTCCTGAAAACCTTCAGGCAGGAGCTGGACCTGAACTAATCCCAGCCAGGCCTGAATGGATCTGTTTACTCTGCAGGGATTAACACTGATTAGTACTATCATACCACAGGATTAGCAGGAAAAGCTGGAAATGGGCAGTTGATAGCCAATTTCTGGGCTGTGTTTTGGGATGCATGCTTGACATTTCTCTAGGACAAAATAAACTAGGACTAAACAAAATTGATGTTTTACTGTACTTCTTCCTTTCTTTTGCCCCCGGTATTTCTTATTCCCATTCTGTTGTAACATAGAGCTTTGATGCTGCATTGGAGGAAGACATTTGAAAGCAATATAAATCTGCCGAAATATCAACTCCTAAATGTCACAATGAGAGCTGGATTAAAATGTGACGTTTTCACCCATATAACTACACTCTTAGCCCCCAGGGCTGTAAACATGCACTGATGCCTTGTGATGATGTATCGATCTGAATGTGGCGATTCAGCAGAACAGAGTTAGCAGAACATAATATATGTATATATATAATACTGTGTAAAAATATGAACCGCTTCTCATTTCTTTATATTTAGCTTTTTTCTATGACCTTGTTGCGGCAAAAATCCAGCCTTGAGCCACCTTTCAGCATACAGCTCCACCTGGTTCGGGTCATAAGTTAGATGTGCTTTGTTCTGTTTTAGAGAGACTTGACTGAAAATGAGTGTCTTTGAAAGTTCTTCAGGAAGCCTGGAGAACTGTTCCTCAAGACTACATTAAAATTCCAAAAAGCATGTCTCTTCGGAAGCAAATTATGAAGTAATGAGGGTTGGCTGAAGACTTTGTCAGAGTACAGCGTGAATGTGTTTGTCACATTTGTGCTGACTGTGAGTGTTTGTATTTTCAGGGAGGAGCGTGAGCGGTGGATCCGTGCAAAGTATGAGCAGAAGCTGTTTGTGGCATCTCTGCTGTGCACAGAGCTGCCCCTGGGTCAGCAGCTGCTGCGAGCCACAGCAGAGGAAGACCTGCGTTCTGTCGTGGTCCTTCTGGCCCACGGCTCACGAGATGAGGTGAATGAGACTTGTGGAGAGGGAGATGGCCGCACTGCCCTGCACCTGGCTTGTCGCAAAGGCAACGTGGTCCTCACACAGCTCCTCATCTGGGTAAAGGCCTTTTTTTACTCATTGTTCATTTGCAACACAGATACACTACTCCTCACAGTATAACCAGGAGAAAATATCAAGAGTGTCCTTGTCTAGAGGAAATCACTTGCTACCCTTAACATTTTGTGGTAATTGAAACATTATTCAGAATGAATATAAATAAAAATGATTTTTTATAAATGTATTGTCATTGCAAACTTTGTTAACTCTCTTCTATCTTTTCCCAACCCACCCCCCAGTACGGGGTAGACATTCTGGCTCGGGATGCTCATGGCAACACAGCCCTGGCATACGCACGCCAGGCTAACAGCCAGGAGTGCGTGGACGTCATGCTTCAGTACGGCTGTCCAGACGAGCGCTACCCACTAATTGCCACGCCCAACCTGTCGCGTAGGAACAACAACAACCGTAACAACAGCTGCAGCAGCAGCACAGGCAGCTCAGCCCTGATCTGAAACACACAACCTGCTCTCCCCACCACAGTAACACTTACCTTTAGGGCACCTTCCAAATGAGTCACACACACAGCCTTACTTTTCCTTCAGTACACACACATCTACATGTACAGGCCTACTACATTCAGTTCATCGGAGAAGTATATACAACATTAATGGAAATGACTGTTCTAATGATGATGATGATGATGATGGAGAAACGCTACAAGCCACTAGCTTGTCATAAAGGAGATTTTGGTCATTATTTCCAACTACATTTTCCAGTGGCGAATGCCTGGTTCATCACATGGCACCTCCAATGCCACGTGGCTTACATGACACTTCTCAAACCAACTAGCTGCCGCATCCTGTGTGACTAAAAGGGATGAAGATATGACGCGGGATCGATCGCTTGACCCAATGTTCCCAGAGAATATTACTAAGGTCTTTTATGTTTCTCACTTTCTGCCTCACCCTTTTACTTTCTTTTCTTTTCTGTTGTTTTTCAGTTCATTTATTATTTAAATAAAACTAAACAATCCATAAAATGTGTAAAATTCAAACCCTTTGTATGTTGAAGGTGAAAAATATATTGTAAGCACCCAGGAATTTCTCATAGTTATGATGGCATGAAGATGCTCATGTGGAATATTTCTTTTTATTCTTCTCAAATGAGATCTTTCTTTGTGACCAATCTCTGTGGACTTTCATTGGACCTGTGAAAGGTTCAAATGAAATCTGATTTAAGCATGTGACAAGTTGGTGTCTTAATTATCCCATGTTCGCAATGGCAAAGGCCATCGTAACCTTTATTATTTTCTGTTCACAAAACGCAAAGGGAAATTTCTCGCCATGTGTGCGTGCTTGTGTATGAGAGAGAAAGTGAGCGTGAGGAGCCATTTAGATTTTTTGTTCACAATATTGATAATATTGACCAGTGCAGTCCTTTTTCCAAATGAAACAGCATGCAGGTCAGGGCCAGATGCAACTGTGCAGGTTCTTCAATACCTGAACACACACCTATTCTCTCCAGAACAGGAACATGATGATCTATCCACTCAATATCAGGTGTTCAGATGATGTGGAAGAAACTCTCCACAAGTACTATGTACTTATATATGCCAGAGAGACTCCCACCAGTTGAAGAATCTCTTCTCTGTTTGCAGTCATTTGTCAGCATCGCTAGAGATGTCCAATTTGTTTCCTCGCCTGTTATTTGCCTGAGGCAATTTTGCTCTGTAAAGAAGTGGCTTGTCCAGTTGCTTCTTCTGATCCACTCTCTGATTTTATAGCCTTTATCTTCTTAACATGGTTGGTACCAGGTTGGTGTTTCGTGTTTGTTTCAGATATTTTGCACTTTAAAATTCCATAAAGGGTTTGATGCCAGAAATACATTTGGTTCCCTGAATCCTGGTCCTTAAACATGTTTTTTTTCTAGTCCTTCAGATGCTAGAAGCACATATATATGTAGCTGTTTAAATATTTTATTGTGGTTATATAGCTGGGATAAGCAGAAGATATGTATGGGCACTATGATGATACTTTTCTCAGCCTTTTATGAATGTTGTCAGTCCTTACAGAAGACAATTTCACTCATTTAAGTAGACTTAGTTCATATTGTAAAAGCTTAGACTGTCAAAACAGTTAATGAAAAGAATTGATCTGATCATAAAATATATTTTTAACTGTGGCGCTGCTGGTCCTTTGGTCTGTGCCAACTTATAAAACCTCACAACACTAACTGGAATATATATCGTGTGCACTGATATGGTGTTCTTCTGCCTGTCCCTAATTCCGTGTTGGTGAATGACGAGCATAATCAGTGTTGGTGTGGTACATCAGATCTGGACAAACTTTACAGACTGTTGGCTCGGAGTAAAAGCTGAGGTGAGAGAGAGGGTTTATTTCAGATATAAAGTGTACATACACATGTCATTTGTTTTAAACAATAAATAAATTCCTTCACATTTGCTGTGGGACATTTTCCATTTTGAAATCCTAAAGGCTCTAAGAACCCTTTGATTGAGAGGTTTTTAGGGAACCAAATGTGTTTCTTCTATGGCATTGCTCCAGAAAACCCTTTAGTGCATTTGTTTTAAGAGTGTGGTCTCTCTCTCTCATTTCCATTGTCCTTCCCATTCTTTTCACCTTTAGTCTTACCTTTGTGTCTCATATCTTGTTTGTGATGTATAGCCTTCATTGACACGTATTTAAGCAATACAAAGCCAGATGAAAGCCAGGTAATTTTTTTTGAAGTAATAATTTCTTCTCGACACTGTTTGCAAATTGGCCACGCCAGTATTGGCTGCCGTGTGTGACTCTGTTTCAGGTCATATGGGAAAAACAAAATATATATATAGTTTCTAGATGAGTGAAGGGATACTGAGTGATGTTGCGCAAGTCTTTAGTCTACAACACACATTCGTTGATATGGGTTTTTAGGGCCTTGTCTCGGAGAGCTCTATGGACCTTTTGAAGGACACTAAGTATTGAGACTTTTGTTGACATTGTACCGTTGCATAAGATGCAGCTTCAGGAGGAAAGGAAAAAGCAATGTGTTTTTATCTTTGCAGAGATGAAAATTGTTTGCCTTGTATATACATGTAGCAGACCTGCTAGAAGTCGCACCGCAGTACCCAGTTATTTATGACAAAGTGCACTACACCATACACACACACACTGATAGTGAAACCCACACTGTTGCATCCAATGCTTGAAGTGGGAAAAAATAAGTGCAGGAACTCAAATTTTCTGACATTCTCAGGCCACTGTTGCTGCGTCGGATCAGTTTCAGTAAGTACTGAAATGCAGAAAAAATTGGCGGGACCCAAAAGACAAAAATACAGAAGTTCCGGAACTGCGTTCCCCTGCGTTCCGGCCCACTTCAAGCACTGGTTGCATCCACCTCGAGTCCTCTCTGCAAAAACTGTACTAGTTTCTGACCTTTTTGTTGCATGAAAGGATGTAAATGTGTTTTATTCATTGTATAAATGTTTCTGTCAACTCAAATGACCTGTCAGGTGACAATAGTCGACAAAAAATGCCATTGTAGGATTTCACATCATTTTCATTGACTTGCCGATCTTATATCGCCTCGCCGATCTTATATCGCCTCATTTTTGTTTGTTGCTCAAGGGTTTACATCTGATTTAAATGGCAATCCATTTCTCTTACGTATCTCTAATTGAACTTGGAAAGAATGAAGAAGCTGCGGCACCACCTATACAACTGATTCTATGACAGCAACCAAAAGACATCACATCACCCCCTCCTTCCTTTATAGATAAAATAAGCAGGTGATTATCTGTGTTTGTTAGTTCATGTTTTCTTTACCAGTGTTCTTGTGTGTATATATCTGTAAAATGTGAGCATCACACCGTATTGTTGCAGTTTTGTTTTTATCATATTTTTTTTTACCTCATTTTTGTTCAAAGAATCTATGACACACCCGAACCCAAGAGGCCTGAGAAATTATTTATGAATATGCTAAACCGAAAGGGGGAGGGATTCTGACACTACTTGTTTTGTATTTGTTATTTTACCATCAAATTTACTTCACGAGTATCAACAATAGGAATATCGTTGTTGTATATCTATTATTTTGCATTTGTATCAGCTGTACAGTTCTGTGTTGAAAAATTATACCTGATGCAGTGTCATACTGTAATGTGTCTCCTTTCAGTAAAGAAAATAATACATCTTAATATTTTCCTGATGTTCTTAATATTTTCCTGATGTTCTGTTAGTTTCCCCAAGTCTTTCTTTCATAGACTCATATTTTTTCCATACATTTTAATTTTTCTTGATAGAGACCATAGGCCTACTGCCATTTACACACTGGAATATATCTCTTAAGCTCCGGATTTACTTTACTTTGCACCTGTCCACTGTTCATCCAAATTTGGCAACACATAGTCTAATGCAGTTTTTTTCCCCCTTAGTTTGCAAAAGCATATAAAAGACTAACTGTGTTGTTCCATTATTTGCCCTTCAAAGAAAGCTCCACTGGCAAATATTTGTCACTCTTATTAAAGTATGTCTTTTATCAAAATATTTCTAGTCATTTAAATGTTTATCCTGTTTTAAGGCCAAACAAGCTAATAAAATAACATTTAATTTCATTTATATTTCATATAAAAGCTCTAATAAAGATTTAATTAATAATGATAATTTGAAAAATGCAAGAGCACTCATAAATTAGCTAAACAGCGAGAAGACTTGACAAAACTGTTCAAATGTTAAGGTAAATGCCAAGCTGCAAAACACATTAAAATCTCAC
>JBBMFX010000101.1:4124951-4137344 GCA_037832545.1 Rhabdalestes septentrionalis | reverse complement strand
TCCTGTTCGTCAGTGGTTTCAACCATGTCTCATTTACCTCCATGTATTTAAACCCTTAGGGTTCCTAGGGACAGGGGAGGAGGACCCTGAAGACAGCATTTATCGCAATACATGCTTGCAGGTTGCCTCGTGCCTTGGTCTCCGTCTCCCCGGTTGTTAATACTTTTCTGTTTTCCAGATCTGGGTTCCTGCAGTTCGTGTTGCCTGTGGCGCTCGGTCGGCGTCAATCACTGTTTCCCCATGAAGAGGCTCTCGACAGTTTCTAGAGGAGGGTGTCCCTCAATTTTTCGAGGAGAGCAGTCTCCTCGGCGAGAGCTTATTCTTATTTCCTCTGTTCATGTTCTCTCTGTCTGTTTTCCATGGTTCCTGTGTCATGTATCCACGATCCTGTTCATGTTTTGCCCTGTCTGATTTCCACGGTTCCAGTTTCATGTATTCGCGTTCTTGTTCCCGTTTCAGCCCTGTTTTCCATGGTCCCCGTTTCATTCATCCACGTTCATGTTCACGGTCACGCGTTCATGTTCCTGTTCATGTTTTCCTAGTCCTGTTTTACATGGTTCTTGTTTCATGTAACCATGTTCATGTTCACATTCACGTCCATATTCACATTTCCAAGTCACCAACCATGACAGTCTGTAGCTTTAAATGATAATGAGGAGGAAAGAGGTGGGGAAAGGTGGAAGGTGGGGGCGGGGCCAAAGACAGTTGTTTTCTCTGTAGTGAGATTCGGGACATTTCCTTGATTGCCATGCTGTTGAGATCAGTGCTGATAGTGCCCATTGCTGTAAGACTCCTCAGATTTTACCCATTCTCATCTAACCACCCTGGTTTGCAGACGTGCTCACTCAGTCATTTCAATGAGGGGAAAGGCAGTAATCGTGCACGCCATAAAAATAACAATTCTCTGGGAGGGCAAAGCATGAGAAAGGGGAGCTCACCTTTCCCCCTATGACCAGATAAGTGGAAAATTCCAGATTGGGCCAGATTGGACCTTAATGTCTAGTTGAATTGTTATCTAGTACAGTGGTCCACAACACGCGGACCGGTACCGGTCCATGGATCAATTGGTACCGGGCCGCCCAAGGAATAATTAATTATATCCATTGTATTTATTATCTGAGTCTAAACAACCTTTTGTTTGAAAAATCTTTTATTTTGAAAAATGACCTTAGTTACATCTCTGTCACTTGAGCAGCAAAAATGTAGTTGCAGTACACAGTGGATTCACGTTTGTTATTATATTCACAATATAAACAATCGATGTATTGCGATCGCTAGATTATGTCCATTTGGCTTGAATTTGTCAAGAAACTGTTGGGCAAGAAACATTAACAATAATACTATTACTACTACTACTACTACTACTACTACTACTACTACTACTACTACTACTACTAAAAATATTGTTATTATTATTATTATTATTATTATTATTATTATTATTATTATTATTATTATTGACCAAATATCAACCCCCTCCCTGCAAAAAAAAATAAAATAAACAGCCTTAATGTCTAGTTGAATTGTCTTCTAGTACAGTGTAGCCCAACCCCCGGGCTAAAGATGTGTTTGGTTAGAGTTTTCCACATGTCAGCCCAAAAAAAACGTGCTCTCGTAACTTTCTTCTACATTTCACTCTAACAACGGAGGTTTGTCCTGGTAGGATTCCGGGGTTGGGATAGTTAAGAACAAAGAGCTATGTGGATAATCACTTGCACTTCTGTTTTTCAGGAGTCATAAAAATTGCTTGTCAAGGTATTCCCTCCTCAACCCTAAAAGATGGTGGCGGCAGTAGCCAGATTGCTCGAGTGGCTGACCTGGGCAGAGTGGCCAGCAATTAGTCAGCTCGGCAATGGTGTAATTGAGGAAGAACACACCTGGCCTTTAATGGCATACTCACCTGGTTTAACTGTCCCGTCCCTTCATTCACACAGTAGGTCTTGGCCTGTTAGCAGTGTGCTAGCAAGTGACTTTTAAAGCTCACATTCAGATGTGTATGTATCCCAACAAGTAAATCATCTAAGAGTTGGTGATTTATTTTAGTGCTGAGCAAATTTTTTTATTCACAATACAGCTTTTTTTATCCAAGAATTTTATGCAAGGTCCATGATACCCACTGACACCATGATAATTCATATCTTCAAAGCTGAATATTTACTGCCCCCAAGAGTTTCTTGTTACCTGTGAACAGTGATTTCTCGTAATTTGTTTCTTAAGAGTACTATCTAATTTTTTATATTTGTCTTATTATCATACTCTAATGCCCACTTATGACATTTATATTGTTGCTGTCTGGCGGAGATCTCGTAACTCCGCCTTTAGTCCATGTGGATTGGTAAAATTTTGAAATTATTAACCAGTGAAAAGTATTGGAAATAGTTATACTTATTTTGGTATAACTGAAATTAGCTGTGAAAACCCATTTCATTATAGTCCCTAAAGTAGAAGTTCTTGCTCTGACGTTGCATGCAGAGGCAATTTGGAATTCTGTAATGGTGCTCTTCATCACTTTGAAGCCTAATCTGTGAGTTTGCAAGGTTTGTGACTTTGTGAACTCTTGTTGCTTCTAGAAGCTTCAATTTCACAACAACAGTTGCAATTACATTTGACTATGGAAGATCTAGCAGGGCAGCAATTTAATCAACTGACTTGTGCCATCACATGAGACTCTGAGCTGTTCAGTAGCACTTCATTCAACTGGAAGTGTTTGTCTATGGAGACAGCAAGGCTGTGCTTGATTTTAAACGCCTGAACTCAATTATTTAAACTCCTGAACTCAATTATTAAGGAGACATGTGCACATATGTTTGGCCATATACTGTCCTGCCTACAGCACTTTAAAAAAAAAGGAGGAAAATCCAACTCTTATAATATGGACCATTCAATGACTCTATTGGTGGAATTTGCGGAACTTCTTGTTCAGCTCACACTGTGCAGAAAAATGAGATCTGTTCCAGTTCTGTGGAGAAGTTTGTTAAATACCAGAATCTGTCTGATTAATCACTTTTAATTTGATTTGCAACAAAGTCAGACTAATATATGGATAATTAGCAAATTATAGAGAATAGTAAGAAATGTTATTAACATGACAGTAATTGCTTTGTTTTATTATACCCAGCTGGTTAATTGTTTAATAATTGGAGCATTCAAAA
This sequence comes from Rhabdalestes septentrionalis, assembly GCA_037832545.1. Lineage (NCBI taxonomy): Eukaryota > Metazoa > Chordata > Actinopteri > Characiformes > Alestidae > Rhabdalestes > Rhabdalestes septentrionalis. The sequence goes on along the minus strand of JBBMFX010000101.1, from coordinate 4,134,192 downwards.
TGACATTGACAATTCACAGAAGAGCAGTGATTCAGGATGGTGGTTATACCCTCAAACAAAGCGTAGGCCTGTATAAACATGCTGTTTATACCAACAAGCATGCTACACATGGCATATTTGTTTTCTCTCTCCATTAGAACTCCCCAACCCATACACAACCGTGGGCTAGGAAGTCTTCATCATTTAATTCAGGCTGTCGAACATTCCCAATTAGCCTTTAAAATGAGCAGTTTATATTCTCCATACACACATAGACATCTGATGTGACAGACAGGGGGCCATCCTCTAGGATCCTGCTTCTGCAAAAGCTTGCATTCACTTCTCCATTAAGATAAGGAATATGTCTTAAACAGCCATGTCTCACCCTTAACCCTTAAGGCCTGTTTTAGGATCTGGGGTTCAGCTAGTTCACATGGGCCTTGGGCTTGCCAAGGGCTATGAGGGGCAGGATGCATCACCATAAACGCTCACTCAGAGGTTGCAGTTAGCTGCAAAAGAGCCAAGGCCACATGAGAAAGCATGTGCCCTGGAGCCCCAGGCCAGGAAAAATAAATAGTAATTGCGAAACAATGGTTAAAAGGCTCCTTGAAATGAGCCAGTAGACGTTCTTTGTTTCATCGTCGCAGCCACGGGGGTGCCGTGCTCTCAAATCTACTCTTGATTAGATGAAAAGATGCATGTGAATAATCCAATCTGAATAATGTTTAATTATAATCACTCCTGAAGGGAAGATATGTCTAGGATTATGGAAATGACCTCTGAGAGTAGTGAATAGTCAAAATGGGCATTTTAATTAAAACGGAATGTTGAACATGGCAGAAACAAAAGGACTAGTGTTAATAGCAGACAAAACCATTGTCCCTCTTTTCCAGTAATGAAGCGTGCATTTAAATTCAATAGGTGAATCTTCATAAGTCAGTGCACTTCAGCAGACATACCACAATGTGTCTCATTCAAATAAGCAAAGGTAAAAAATCTCACACTTATCTTAACATGACACTTAGCTTCGGGGCTTTTCCTTGGATAAGAACACACACACATTTACAAACACACACACTCGTCTGAATAATTCAATTACATGTGAGTTGAAGCTGGAAGAAGCACAGAGTTGTGGCTAAGTTTGTTATGCTCTATAAAACCCACCTGGTGTGGAGAACAAGGGATCAAGATGGAGCGATCAAGAAACAGAAAAGAAGAAAGAGTGAAGCAGATACACACTGCTGAATCAAGAGAAGCCTGGATGAGTCCATTCAAGCCTGAGCTGGAACTTCCCTAGTACAGGGGTATGGTTAAAGAATGTGAGGATATGAGGGGTCAGTTAATTGACAAACATTAAAAAAACCATTAACAAACATTATAGGGCGTGCACCAATATTGGATTTGTTGATTGATGCTGATATCAAATATTTCTCTTGTACACATCTGCCACCGTAGATATACCAATACAAAAATATTTATGAAAACCATTATATAAAAATGGTTAACAATTAAATTCTATAAGGGTGTAAAGTAAAATGAGTAAACTAAAAATATTTTAGCACAGTGTCAACTCACATTCTGTTCAATCGATGCATCTTCAAATATCAGGTAATTCTTCAAATATCAGAAACATCTGACTGATTTCAATATTTTAAGCAAATATCTGCTGATAATGGCATGATGATGATTTCAATGTGCACCCACAATTATAATATTAGTGTTTTCTTGTTCAAGTTTGGCTGGTTGGCTCTAGCCTTAAGTGTAGGGATGTGGAAATTGATTCATCTAGTAATTATTGACAATTAATTAAGTAATAATGCAAACATTTTCAACCCTTTAAACCCCATCAGTATTCTAGAGTGCTCTTTGTGGCTTCCTGACACTTTACCAAGGCTAATTAATTGCTCATTTAAACATAACATTTGATCATAAAGCCAAGAAAATTATAATTACAAGATTTATTTTATATTAATAGTGAATTATATTTTCAGAATGAAAACAACAAGGGTCAGAAAGCTACATAGAATTGTGAACACAAAAAGGGAAAAAAGGATATTGATACAATCTGACCACAACAATTAACTAAGGTCATTATTTCCTGACAGTTAGAATGCTATCCTACAAGGCTATAAAATCATGATTTCCATGTAGCTAAAGGTTTCACATTGCCCAGGCCACAAGAATTGTGCAAGCCTGCCCATTTTTGAAGTGATATTAAGATGTTAAGAGGAAAAAAGCAAAATGATAGGTTTTTTTTTTTTTTTACCTTGACTTTCACCATTCCTTGTTTCCTTTTTATGGCTTGGTGATGCATTGGTTCATGCACAGTAAGATGGAGTTTGATTAAGTTAGTTTCCTGGAGGCTGTGCATGATTTACATATTCTCCCTGTGTCCTTACACAGTTCACAATAAATGTAAATGTGTTGAAGCTCTCAAGGCATGCAAGTCCACGCTGTAGCATTTAAATATCTCCCTTAGACAACCTCCTTGTGTAACAACCTCATATTCAGCTATCTGACATGCCACAAAGACAAAAAAGTTTAAAGTAAAGTAAGCAAAGTGGCAAGTATTGGTTACACATTGGTTACACATACATCAATAATATATATTTTTTATGAATAAGAAGCTGTATGTGAAGAGCTGGTGGAGTCTAAACATGTAGTTTCATAAAACCTCTTTCTGTGAATTATTTAGAAAACTATCTGAAGAGCCAAACGAAACACAGTGAATGGTGAGAATTGCAGGTATGATGTGTTCAGAGCTTTTTTGGGGCCAAGGGGCAAATTAGTGACCAAGTCAAATAAACACTGCATTTTACAAATCATGTTTTACAAGACTGGATACCTGGTACAAAAATGAGCTAAAATAAGCTATGCTAACCTCACCTTGTAAGACTGTATCTGTAACATTTTCACCCTTCGACAAGATGACACGATGCAAGTAAAATACGTATTTCTTGAAGAAAATATCCCCTTTATGTCTATCTGCACAAAGGCAGGTTAAAATCTTACTCAAACGGCTTCACCACTTTCAGAAGAGAGTATGTAAGTGAATTTGGTGCCTCATTCCGTATATTATCTAGTAAATTAATTGATTAATAATTTCTAAATATATCAGAATCTAAATAATTTATAATTTTAAATGACTTGCGGAGGTATAAAAGTGGGAGACAGTCTGCTGCTGCTCTCTGGTGGCCAAAAGAGAAACTGCGCACAAGTTTCAAGACAATAAATGTAATCTATATCTAAAACTCAATATTTATTTCTTTTTCTTTTTTCCTTTCACCTCTGGTTCGTTCTTAGGGCCATTTCCTGGTTTCTTTTTTCCTTTGTTCAGCTCTGCTCCTTCCTCAGGCACTTTAGCAGCTCGTGCTTTTCTTTTGCCCATTGGGGTCCGGCTGTACCAGGCCTGCCAGGATACAAAAAAACCCACCCAAAACTCATTTTATGAGACATCGCTGTCTTGCACCAAATATAATTTGAGTTGTAGAACACACACCCCAAGTAAGCAACAACAACAAAAAAATCTAAACACAAAGCAGCTTTGTGGTCAGACACTCGCCATCAGTGAAGGGATAGGGAAGTGGTTCCTGGTCTTGGCCCTGGAATACCCTCTGCATGTGCATTTTAGTTTTATTGTTCTCTGTGTACCTGATCCAACAAATCTGCCAATTAATAATGCCTTAGTGAGCTAAAGGGGATGTGCTACAATAAGAACAAAAAATGTGCAGGAAAGGTTAAACTCCAGAATCAGGATTGGCTAGCTGGTGTCAAGGAAATTAGCAGCACAAACTATAAAGTAGTGTTGTACACTAGTAATAATTGGTAAGTTAAGTTAATTAGGTGCTCAGTAAACTAGTTTGAGATGAACAAAATGGCAGAGTCATTCCCAGCTTGGTTTTTAAATGTGCTTAATCTATAAGAGTAAACCCCCAACAATCGTTAGGCTTATGTTCCAAGAGTGCCTGCATATAGTGAAAAACTGTGAATTTGTAATTTGGTAAAAATGCCTAAAAATGCCTGCTTTTTATAGTATATGCCCCTAAATATGCCCCTAAATATGCTCCCCAAACATACTGTATATTGTACACTACTGGTATTGGTACACTCTGGCAGTACCAGAAAATAAAATACCAATGATACCCTTTTAAATACTGCCCTAAAATTTATGCACATGCACATTCTTTGGTATTAATTTACAGTTATAATAATACAATGCTTTAAGAAGGACAAAATAAAAAATGCAACAACACAAAACATTCAAGATTCATTACAGGGCAGCAGCCAGGTTAAATAGATTTTAAAAAGATCCGTTAATTTTCGGCGAACAATGTTTCATTTAGTTCTCAGAAAAAATATACAAGAGACTGAAGCATGTACAGGTAGTTTATTACTGTAGCTTATTGTATACTATCACAACTGTCTCTTACCTTAAAGGTTTCCTCCTCCTCTTTGTAGATGGGGTCTTGTCTGGTTATAGAGGGAATGAATTCGAGGGCAGTGAGGGGTCTCTTGGTTTGCAGACTGAGGCGGTGGGTGCTGAGAACTTTACGTACTGTCTGTAGGATCTGACCCTGAGTGTAGCCATCAGTGACCTTAGCCAGAGAGCTCAGGTCCAGAGTGGGGCCCAACTGAGCCCCCCTCACTGCGAGCAGCTCTTTCCATAAAACTACAAACAAAAAGGAGTCTTAGTTCCTTATAATTTATTTACATATTTAAGTTAAGAGGCATGTATTGGGATACACCTCTTAATTATTTAATTAGGTAGCATATGCACATTCAACTGCACATTTTTTTTGCTATCCATATAAGACAGATATCCTGCAGTAGAGAACAACTCCTCCATTTACATATATACAAATACAAACACAGTAGCTAAAGATATCATCCAACCACATGTATGAATGCAATCTGATATCAATTCAGATACAATACATCTACATACAGAATATAGGGCTTAATTGTGACAGACTGGGGGCTTTGAACATTAGCCAGAAAGCCTAGTAAGTTTATTTTAAATACTTCTAATTCAGCACAGTTCAATGTCTTTTGAACCAGATGAGATTTATATAAAAATACCACAAGTATGTAAGCTATGTCTAACACAGGAACATTTATTTTGGAATATGATATAGAATTAGACTTTTTATCCATGGTAGAGTTTTGCTAAATCTGGGAATAAAAGGTCTGGAAAAGATTTGAAAACCTCTCATTGTTTACTTGAATCTCAATTGTAATAGGTTGTTAAATCTAATGCCCCCTTGGGGAGGCTGTGCTTTAGTCTAGCTAACTTTCATTGTAATCTGTTTACATGCTTCAGTACCGTGCTATGTTGCAACCAACATGAAGACAGTTAAAATAATACAGATGTGAATTCTACATACTTAATATAACATAATAAGATAAAGTACTAATTATATTTTTGCACTTACTGAGTCTTGAGGCATAATCTGGTCTGGGGATCATTATGATTTTTTTGTACACTTTACAGAGAGCTTTGAGGTCAGCATCAAAGGGCCTGCGAGACGTCCCCACAAGCAGCACACGGTCTTCAGATTTAATGGACTTCACCATCTTTGGCAGGTCTTTCTTTAGTCGTTTAGGCTCCAGCTAAATAAACATAGCAGACAGAGAGGGTGAAAGAGTAGCAGGCGAGATGGCCTGCCAACAATGGGATTCCCTGGCAATTGGAATTAAGTATTTATACCAGGGTAACACAGTAACACATTTGTAACAAGAATTGCATGTAAGACTGATACTTTATTCATATATGCATTCATCCCATAAATAATCATATAAACATATAAGACAAAAGGTTCCCAAAAGGTTTGTGGACTTGATGTGTGTTTTCATGGAAACAGAATCATCAGGCTTGCTGTATTTAAGCTCTGAGCTTATTGCGGTGCTGTGTTAAAATGTGCATTTTTACAGTATCGCTTATCACTTGGTACTGGTGATTTTCTCACCCATCAAGACTGCTTGTATTTATGTTTGCATGCAATATATTGTAAATGATTTAAAAACAGCATTAAAAATGTCCTAAAGCAGCATAAAAAGAAGCACATAAGTAATGTACTCTAGAAAGTGTCTGAATATTGTGGGCCACAAGAGGGTAGTAGAGGCTACTTCTTCAAAAATTACTTGGGTCCTGTTGAATTTTTCTACACAGGCGTTTTTTTCTACTGCAGGCATAAAGCCATTGTACATGAAGTAGAAAGAGAGCACATTGTGCATATGAGTGTGTGCACATGGCCACATGAGTTTGTGCACTTGTGAACCTGCATGTCCTGAAGTTCAGCACAGTTTGCAAACACACCTCTTTCTCTGCTTTTGGAACTTTCTTGTAGAATGTTTTCTCAGCGTCTTCAATCCAAATGACAGAGGGCTGCAGCTGGCGAGCCACCTACCCAAATACAACAACAAATCTCTGCAGCACAGGCCAAACAGCACATCAGCATACATACACACATACACACACACTTACACACACACGTACACACATCCCAGACACCCATTCTTTTAGTAAAGCAGAAACAACTGCACTGTACAGCTTAAAATCATGCAAACAAACTGTCTTCTATAAAGTAAATAAAATTAAGCTACTTTTATTTTAGAGATATTAATGCCTTAATTTTATTAAGTACATTCACTTGATCTATGCAAGGCAATACGTTCGTACAATTTTTAAAGAACATATTGAAGTTGTATGAAATAAGAGTTCCCTTGTATATTTTACTTGTATACAGTGCACTGCAAATGTATTTATTCCCATTAGTATTCTGTCTATTTTGTTACCTTACAACATGTAATTCAAATGGATTTTCAATAAGATTTTTAATGATGCACCTGGAAAACAAACTATAGATTTATTAAATTAAAATGGGAAAAAAAAATCACTTCCTTTGCTTTGAAGCCCCAACCACTACCTTCAAAAGCCACTTAATAAGTTAAAAAAATTCAACTGTGAGCAATCTGAGTGTGTTCTCAGTATATATACACTTGTTCTGATAGCACCCGGAAAGGAGGGCAGACCAGGAAAGGAGGGCATTAATCCGAGCAACAACCAAGAGACCAAAGATAACCCTGAGGGAGTATCCGTTCATTTACCACTATAAGCCCCACTCTGCACAGGGCTGTGCTTCATGGAAGAGTGGCCAAGAAAATATGGCAGATCATTTGAAATTTGCCAGAAGCTCCGTAAACATGTGGACAAATGTGCTTTGATCATATGAGCCTAAAATAAAACATTTTGGGATTCAAGGACAACACTATGTTTGGCAAACCTAACATGCTGAGAAGTCCTTGTCGATGAAAAGCATCCCCACAGCATGATGCTGCCCCTTTGATGCTTCACTTTGGGGAAGCTGTTCATCAACAGGGACTAGGAAACTAGTCAGAACTGAAGGAAATATAGATGGCGGCAAATATAGAGAAATTCTTGAGGTAAACCTGTTTGATTTGAGACAGGGACAGAGGTTCATCTTCCAGAAGGACAACGACCGTAAACAAACGGCTAAAGCTCCAGTGGTTTAAAGAGAAACAGGTAAATGTCGTGGAATGGCTCAGCCAAAGTCCAGACCTCAATCCATTTGAGAATTATCTCTGCGATAATTTGAAAATTTCTGTACACATCCAACTTGAAGGAGCTGGAGCTTTATTTTTGTGTCTTATTTCTTGCTTGTTTCACATTAACAAAATTAATTTGCATTTGCAAAGTGGTCACTGTGTTGTGTAAATAAAAGATACCCCCCCAGTTTGTAAGGAATAAGGGAGTATGCCAAAGAGGGTGAATCCTATGCAAGGCACTGTGTTTGGCCCAAATCATTGTTACTGATCTTCAAACAAAGCTTAATGCAAACACACTTTAGTAACCTAAATGGTTTCACAGGGCTGCCAACTTTTCCCAAAATCTCTGCATGAGCTTTTAAGCGTCGAGGGGGGGTGTGTTTGCTGCCTTACATCCAGAGCATCGAGTGGGGGTGTGGGGGATGGCCGGATGGTACCTAACATCCCGAGCGTCGAGCGGGTGGGGGTACTTTCTTCTTTTGCCTAGGATTGCCGTGACATATGGAAGCCCACCTACCGTTGAGGAGTGTGCACAATGGGTGAAATCTGCTTGAGAAACCAGAGGTGTGGCGTGAGAGCATGTGAAGACAGTCAGATGTGTGTGTCTCACGGTCATTTCGTGAGAGTTGGCAGCCCTGGTTTCATGAAGCAGTGCACCATCAAAAAAATCTGAAGAGATGAGACATTTATGGAAATATTTCTGTCCAGGTTGTTTCTTGGCCTTTCTACTTAATTGAACTGGGATCGGCTCCAACAATCCCATCACCCTGGTTATGATAAATGATTCAGATAATATATAGAAACAATAAGTGGCAAAAAGGTATGTCCCCTCTGGTAGGGGATGTCAGCAGGAAAATGTAAAATGTTCAACGGACAACCATTCATTATCACTTCAACAAGAGCATTTTTTCTTGATTAATTTTTAATCGAGTAATCGTGACATCCCTTGCTTGATTCCTGAAAACACCCCTTCCTTTTCTCATAATCGCATACATTAAATGCTCTGCTGTGTTTACTGTATGTTTGAGAGTGAGGCCAGATGCCACACAGAGATAAAGGCTAAGTGGAGCAGTTTCCAGTAGACAGGAAGTTATTCATCTGTTTATTCTGGAGCAGGCAGGAAATCCTGATACAACAGTGTCCTTCTCTAGGCTTGCATTAGGAGAGGTGCTGAAAGAGCCATATCCACACAATACAAACAGGCAAAAACCTCAGCCCTCCACTTAGTTTATCTCACATCCCAGCTGTTCTTAACCAGAGTTGCTCAAACAGCACTAAGCCTGGCTTTCCTCTGCAGTGTCACACTTCCTTGTGACTCAGGGCAAGCCACAAACACAACCGCAAACAAAATACCCCGCTGACCCACCACAGAACCCCCCTCAAAAGATTATGAAAGGGCGGCACCTTTATGACCATACAGGAAATGGCAATGTGGGTAATGCTCCTTTCAGTCCCTTGTAAACCCCAACCCCCATGTCTGTTTATGTTTTGGAGAAAATAGTGAACAGATCTAAATATTAAACTCTGGAACATCATGTCATGTCATGGATGGGTGTCACCATGGTGACACATGTTTTGACCAACACGGAAAGAACCTATATAAACATATATAAAATTGTCCGTTTTCCTATATTATATGTACATATATGTACATATATGTTCATATATGAACATATATGCCTACATATATACATGC
>JBBMFX010000101.1:4108253-4124851 GCA_037832545.1 Rhabdalestes septentrionalis | reverse complement strand
TGGCAAATTTCACTCATGTGGGACTAATAAAGGTTTATCCTATCTTATCATATTATGTAAGCCTTAATATCAGTCTAAATTGTTCAATAATAGGGTAGGTATATTATGAGAGCCTTTCATTGTGTTTGTGTGTATAATGGGTTTGCATTTAACAAATTTAACATTAATGTTTTAACACTTTGGGCCATAACTATGTAGTTACATGGGCCTCAGTGCTTGCACCACAGTCGTTTGCTTTCAGAAATCAGACTTTAACATATATTCGATTTACCATGTAAAGTTTTTATTGGCCTATGATAGACTATTGCCTGCAAGGGGATTTTGGTGTGATGTGGGGTGCGAAAGGGGGCCCGCAATGAGAGTCCCCGCCTCCGCACAGGGATCTCTTTGTGCCTGCCCAAGGCCTAGGATCAGATAAGGGGGGGCAATATTTTTGTAAACACTAGAACTTTACCACAAGGTTGATGGGTCCTCTCAAAAGTCCACATGTTTTATTGCACCTGACCAGCCATGTCAGATACTAACATGTCCCACATCATCTTACTTCTCGTCTGGAAAGCTGTAAAAGCCACTTGCTTTTCTTTCAGAGGGACTAGAGGCGGCTCTTCATCTTGTAGTAATTGTGGATCAGAGAGAACAAAAAGGACAGCTGGGTTTCCTATCACTTTCCTTTTAAATGACATTAAGGTCAGGAGCAGATGAGGTTGGCTGAACTGGAATGAACATAAACTGGTTATATCACCCAATGGCTATTCATGCAAAAAGGGAACACCTGACAAAAGCTTGCACTTTTGTTTTCATTGTGCTTAAACTTGTTTTGGTGCATGCTGCATTTAAGAAGATCTTACAAGGTTATATTTTGTGAAAAGAATGCTTTGATCTGCTGCAAAATGTTTTCAGATGTGGGCACACTCCACTCCCTCACAGCAAGCAGAGATGTTTTATGATCAGGCAAATGTGTGTGTCAATGAAATTCCTCAAGGCACAGCATGAATGAATCATAGCTTACTTCTGTTCTAAGCCTTCTTAGCCTTCAGCTCATAGCCTAGCACTGGATGCATACATGTATAATGGGACTTTTCACCTCCTGGTTTCAGTTTCAGCTTGCTTCTGAACTTTGGTTTTGCATCATTGCATTTCCTTATGGATTGAGCAAAACACTGAACATTTGTCATGGACTGATTTTTTTAAACTTATTTGACAGAGACTGATTGCACTGTAGATGCTGATAACTGCCTTCGAGGCTTCTCTAGCTTCATGCTCTCAGCATGCATTTTTTCTCATTACTCTCAGATTCATTAGGCTGCGAGACTCAGTCTCTGATAATTCCCTCTTTGATTCTCTGGCAACAATTGCCCAAACTGGCCATGCTCTTGATAGATTAAGAGCAACAACCCAGCACCCCTGGGAAATGGCTCCTTGAAATTGACAGGGTGGAAAAAAATCTTCCGAAACCACATGAGGTCCTGTCCTCTGATATCCCAGAATGTTGACATGATTTTAATTATGCAGGTAGTTTTTAAAGATAAACTTTCTTCAGTTTCTGTCCTTCCAGTGTTTAAAAAACCCCTGTGTGTTAAAACTCACCAGCTGATATCTTGTTTTGCAGGGTCACTGTGGTGTTCTGAGAGTTTCAGCTAGGAGTGTGGACCAACATGAGTGTGAACATGAATGACCTAACTGAATTTTTGGACATGCTGACAGAGCAGAACTTCTCCTTCCTGGATGACAACGGATCACACGTGGAAACGCTGGTTTGTCCAAGTGCCTTCAGCCAGCGGGCCCTGCTCTATGCTCTCTCTGTCCTTTACATCTTCATCTTCCTCGTCGGCCTGGCTGCCAATGCACTGGTGGTGTGGGTGAATGTGCGAGCCAGTAGACAGGAGCGCCATGAGACGCACCTGTACATCCTCAACCTGGCCATTGCTGACCTGTGTGTCGTGGCCACCCTCCCTGTGTCTGTTAGCTCCCTGCTCCACCAGGGCCACTGGCCATTTGGTGACGGTATGTGCAAGCTCACACACCTGGTCTTCAGCGTCAATCTCTTCAGCAGCATCTTCTTCCTGACCTGCATGAGCGTGGACCGCTACCTGTCCATTGTCCATTTCTCTGACACACCTGGCCAAGGCAAGAGGAGATGGATCCGGCAGCTGATTTGTGTGGGTGTGTGGCTTTTAGCAGTGCTGGCTGCCCTTCCTGACACCTATTTCCTCCAGTCAGTCAAATCCTCGCATTCTGAGAGTATCGTGTGCAAGTCCGTGTATCCGGCCGAGACCATGCGTGAGTGGACAGTGGGTGTTCAGATGAGCTTTATTGTCCTAGGCTTCGCTGTCCCCTTTCCAGTCATTGCAGTCTTCTATGCCCTCCTGGCAAGAGCTGTTGAGCACTCAAATGACCAGGAGCGACGTCTGGGCCGCAGGCTGATCTTCACCTACATTGTAGTCTTCCTTGTCTGCTGGCTGCCCTATCATGGCACTTTGTTGCTGGACACACTGACCCTGCTCAATTGGCTGCCTCTCAGCTGCAGGCTGGAGAACATCCTATACGTGGCGATGCACCTCACACAGTGCCTCTCACTGCTCCACTGTTGTCTCAACCCTGTCATCTACAACTTTGTTAACAAGAACTACCGCTATGACCTCATGAAGGCCTTCATCTTTAAGTACTCCACCAAAACGGGTTTGGCCAGACTGATCGATACATCGCACATCTCAGAGACGGAGTACTCTGCTGTGGAGAGCCAGGGACCTTTGTGAGGTGGACAATTGTACCAAGATATAATCTATATTGGCCCTCTGTATTGGGTTGAAAAATATATATAAAGAGACAAAAAATCTCTGTAGCTTTATTCCCTTAAACAGCAACAACTATATGCTTTTGAAGGGCCTACAGAACTTTGTATTCATAGAGTATGTGTACTGTATATCTCTGCAAACCAAATAATAGTGTATGCTTTTTATAAACGCAATTTATTTTTAGGGATGTACAATGAAAGCACTTCTACTGAACTGTAGTCAGCTTAGCATTGCTGTTGGTTGACTACGCCTAAGGAGTCAAAGAGGTCAGCCTAGGTCCACTCCCCCTGGAGTACCTCTGAGAGAACCCTGTTCAACACCATATCTGTTTATCCATACTGCTCTGAAGTCAGCTGGTGAGACTCTGTCACCTTTAGACTGGAGATTGAGGCCTTACACATGTTGGACCATGAGACACTCTCATGGGGAGACAACAAAGTGTCAGTGGAGTGCGAGTCCAAAATCTCATCAAGAGATAATATCCAAGGGTGAAGCTGGATGTATATAGTCGTACAAATGTGGGCTTTCCCTGGTCAAATGACATGTTTGGTGAATTTGATGTGAGAACAAGTGCACATCCTCCACATAGAACACACTGTAATACAAACTTACTCTTTACTTGCTTGATTTAACATACTGGAAGATAACGTAACACTGAATGTCTGGCACTCTTTAGATCTGAAAATACAGTGCCCTTTTTAAGTTTCCCTATAGAGGGTTTTGAAACTTATTATCACGTATTTTTGACTTGTTATATAAAACAAACAAAACACCTGTTAATTTGACCAGGGTTTGTTCAAAATGTTGCATATTTGTAAATTGTGTTAAATCGTGTTAAACCAGACTTAGAAATATATACTTTTTTAGTTTGATGTATGTTTTGTAAATAGTAAGACATATTTATACATTCCTACTTCTCAGTGTTTTGAAGTATTGTTGGATAGTGAAAATGTACTTTTAAAATAAAATAAAGATATTTGTACAAATTGAATTGTCATAGGTGTGCTTATTTTGCAGAATCATTGGAGGGTAACATTGAATTATGAACAATATAAGTTTGCTTGTTGTGAATTATAAGTTGGCTCCCTGTTTGCTAGAAGTAAATGGAGAAATACTGTGCAACTGTGGGTTTGCTGAAAGAAAGGCTGTGAAACCCCCCTTCCCAAATCCCCACCCTGCCTCCACTTCACATTCATAGGCTAAGCTCTGGATTCAAGAACCAACTGACAATGACATGAAACCATATCCTTAAGTGATTTATGGAGTAGTTTCACACACTTATGCTAAACTTAGCACAATTGTGCTGACTTTGCCATGAGCTTTGTGTCATCATTTTTTGTTAAATTAAAAAAACACAAACCCAGATCTTGTCCCTTCCAGTGACATACAGTAAATGTGTGTTTTTTTGTGTGCATTTGGAAATCCTTTCCAGATTTTCGGGTTGAAATCTATCCATATGGCTACCCTCAAGGAGAGCAGAAATCTTCCACTGATCTAGTGGGGGGTAGCTCATATGCGTGTGTGTGTGTGTGTGCTTTTGTGTGTGCATTTTCTCCTGTGGAGTTTTGCTCGTTGTGTATTCGCTTAGGTGGCGGAGGGAAGGAGGGGAGCTTGGTTAATCAGTAACAGGGGTACTTTTTCGGCTTTTCGCTCTCTTTCTTTTCTGCTCTGTAGTTTTGAAAAGGATCCAGGTGTTTCTGGAGTCAGTGCCAACTTTCAAAGAGATCCTCAGGCTCACTGTGTCTCTGAACACAGAGTAAATTACACTTCCTTTTCAAAGGCTTATTATTGTCACCTTCTAAGTGGAAACTCCCTTTACCAGGAGCCTGTGCATCAGGGGTCTTTATTATCCATAAACATTTAATAGGATGCTCAAAAACAGGTCACAAAACGTGTCTATGATAGGGTCCTAAAAAGCTAGTTGGTCAGTTTTTTGGGGATAAAGCTGAAGCTGCGAAGGTTTGTACCTCTTTTGTCCTTAGGACTGCAAAATGCACCCTAACTATGACAGTCTGTACAGTCAAGGACTTCATTTTGACCAAGAGGGAGTATCATATTGCTTACTTACAAAACAGGTTAGGAAGTCTGACTGGCCTGGTATTAGCAAGTAGACTCTACAACATGCAAAAAATAAGAAAAATCAGATATCCATATAATGGTGGTATTAGAAACTAGGGGTTTCAGTTGCAAGTACAGTATTTTTTCTTAGATATAAGCAGGGTAAATACAGTAATTATTTAAAGTCAATTTTTAGTCATAAAATACAGTAAAATGTAGGTGTAATCACCAATGATTTTTAATGACAATAATTTACTGTTCATCCAGCACGTCCTATACAGGGCTTCAGGAGGAGTTGTATTGTAGTGACGTGCTGGTTCTTCCCTGACTTTTCTCCCCTTCTGATTTCTTATTTTTTGCATTTTTGTCACTCTTAGCTATTTCAGATTATGAAACTAATTTAAATATTACATAAAGGTAACCCAAGTAAACACAAAATGCTGTTTTTAAGTGATAATTTAATTTATTAAGGAAAAAATATCCAAATCGAAGTGGTCCTGGTTGAAAAAGTAATTGACCCCTAACCTAATGAGGGTGCCTAACCAGGGTAGCAACAACTGCAATTAAGCTGTTGCGATAACTGGGAATGAGTCTTTGCTGTGGAGGAATTTTGGCCCACTCTTCTTTGCGGCATTGTTTTATTTCAGCCATATTGGATTGTTTTCGAGCATGAACTACCTATTTAAGGTCAAGCCACAGGATTTCAATTGGTTTCAAGTCCGGACGGATGCAGACTTGGACTAGGCCACCCCAAAACCTTCATTTTGTTTTTTTTAAGCCATTCAGAGGTGGACTTGCTGGTGTGTTTGGGTTACTGTTCTGCTGCAGAACCCAAGTGCACTTCAGTTTGAGGTCACAAACTGATGGCCACACATTCTCCCTCAGGAATTTTTGTAGAGAGCAGAATTAATTGTTCCATTTATCACAGCAAGTTGTTCAGGTCCGGAAGCAGCAAAACAGCCGCCCCAGACCATCACACCGCCACCCCCATGTTATACACATGACATGATGTTCTTTTTCTGAAATTTTGTGCTATTTTATGCCTGATGTAATGGGACACACACCTCCCAAAATTATTATTATTATTTTTTAATCAGTTTTGTTTATCAGTCCACAGAATAATTTCCTAAAAGAAATGGGTATCATCAAGACGTTTTTGGCAAAATAAGACAAGTGGTCAGCAGTGGTTTTCGCCTAGGAACTTGCCATGCATGCCATTTTTGCCTAGCCTTTTTCTTATGGTGGCATCATAAACACTGACCTTAACAGTGGAAAATGAGGCCTGCAGTTCTAAATTTTTTATTTTGTCATGGGACAAAATATTATAAAACTATTGTAAAAAATAATATTATACATGTATCTGTAAAGATATTGTGTGATAACTTTTTGTCAGGGAAACTTTAAAGGCACTAGAGGTTCCCGAAATCTGGTTCTTATCACCACTGCTGACTCTGACTACAAGTTGCTCTACAACAGCACATTCCACAGACCACTGTGAATGATTTTGTTTACGTTTTATAAATGTGTGGAATTCCCTTTAAATGTATTTCTAATTTAGAACACTGGAAAAAACCTCATATCTGTGCAACATCTAGTCAAAATTTGTGAACACTTAATGTATTAACATAATATTATTAATTATATTAATATTATTGTAGAATACCATTTTAATATATGCATTGAGCTATCTCTGGGTGAGTATAATGGTCCACCCTCTCTCCCATGCTAAACCATACAAGTATCTGACCTTATAACCACTTCAAGGGTGCTGAACTGTCAAATAAAACAGTTTGCAGCAGTTAGAAAATGGCATGACAAAACTGGGAGGAATATAAACATGTTCCTCCATTTTTATTCAACTGTAAAGTTTCTACATCATTTACATTTACATATTTTAATTGTGCGAAACTTTCTTGATGAATGAACCAACAGAAATGTTCCAAAATGTTTTGATGTTTACTTATAGAACCTCATAGTTTACCATTATTGGAGATGTGTTTTTGGAAACTGATATGCCTTCCCATGACATGCATAAAAAAAGCTTTTAAAACTTTCCTATATGGTCTATGAAATGTTAAAGATTTAGAGGTTGACAGAAAAGGCACTCAGCCATACAAACACTGTCATTGGCTATGTATCTAGAGGGCATATCTTTAGTTTAATTGTACCGTTGCAATGCAATAATTGTCTCCAATTAAACTGTAGGCTTCTTATTTTATCATTTTCAGTAGGAAAATATTTCCTCTGGGAAAGAACATGGTGTATTTCAGGTACACATTGGAACTTCATGTACAGAACTGCAATTCCATTGTCTAAATTACATAACCTTGCCAGGATGAATCCAGCAACCATTTTTGACTTAACTAAACTGTGCTTATGGTTTTCTGATCTTTATAGAGGGACAAGGGTGGTGATAGCTAAAGAAGGTTTAACACACAGCAGTGTAGAACAATAGAAACTGACAGAAAATGGACCAGAGAGAGAGAAAGGTTCTCTTAATGGCAGTTATCTCTGGTTGGATTTACATGTAGTGGCTGAGAGGGAGGGGCCCCTCACATCATTAACATCATGCACTGGATGAGTCCATGGCACCTCTACTAAGAGTCCTAATGGCCCATTCATGCTCCTACTCTCTGTTTTTGTTTGACCATGGTGTTTGACAGCCAGGCTCTAAACTCTCACCTTATTGTTTGGTAGAGAGACAGGGCTGTTTAACTTAACCTCTATTTTACTCAGGGCTCTGCTTATCACTTTCACAATGCAGCCTGGACCAAGGCCATGGAAACGATAAGATAAAGGCATAGTGGTAAGAACACTTAATTAGATTCTATGTATTAAGAGGAGAATGGGGACAATGTGGGTTTTTTGTAGTTAAACATGTTTCAGGAGAACTTGATCTTAGTCATGTTCTCATGTTTCCATAGCTGCATCATAAGGGAATTTCCACAGCAATCAGACTCTGAGGAGTGTTTCTGTAAAAAAAATTATCTTTTTTCATCAGTTTTCATTTGCTGACTAAATCACCTGGATAACACAGAGTTAGTGCAGCCTCCAAAACAGGGGGTTAGTTATAAGAATGTCCCTATTAAGACTCTTATGGAAAAGGATAAAGAGAGACCATATTAAACACTGTACAGTCTTTTGATGTTTAATGACTGTACTCTTCAAAACCATATGGAAGTATTAGGGATTGTCTCCAGTCTTTTAATATGGTGTGAGAGTACATATATTCATAAACAGATGATATATATTTACAGATATATTTTGCTTTGTTCCTCAGTGAGGTTTATATATGTTTGTGTGACATTCACTCAAGTCTTGGACATACTGGAACTTAAGGAGTAATCTTTCCATGGAAAATGTATGCTGAAATGATATAAGGACTTGCTTATAACAATCATCAGTCTATTCCACCAGAAATAACAGCACAGCCTGTGGGTATTTAATAACTTTAGAACTAGGAGAAAGTTTATTCGAAGTCCTTGGGCATGTTGTAGATATAATTAAGATGGGAATGTGGGATAATGTGTATGCTGACTGCAGCTTTTAACGACGTGTTTAGTCTGTGAACCATTCAAAGTCCCCATACTGGTAATTTAGTGATGACTAATAAGAGACATATTCTTTTTGTTCTAATTTATATCCAATTTGCATACAGACCTTAACTGCTTTGCCCATGATAGCATTTTTGGGGGAGCACCTCAGGGTGCTCTCACACCCAACCTCACCTCTCTCGCTCTCTGTCTCTTTAATTCTCTCTCTGTCTCCCTCTTTCTCTCTCTATTTGTCTCACTCACTATATCCTTCACTCTGTCTCAGTCTCAATCTTTCTCTCCCTCTCTCATTTGACTGTTAGGTCATTTATCCTCATTTAACCCTTTTCGTGTAACTTGTAAAGATGATTGTCTTTATCCATTCTCCATATTAACCATGTTTTATGTCTGTGTTCCTGTAATACTTAAAAATTGTGATCTTTTCTTTTGAGTTTTGTTTGGGCGAGGGGCTTATCATTTCACAAAAAATATGAAAGGGTTTTTTTCCTACATTGTTTAGTTTGTAGATAATTATTGTCCTGGCAAAGTACAGTCCCATAGATACTATGCAAGTAAAATATATTATAGAATAAATGTGCGGATATTTTGAACAAATGATTTATTACAGATTTTACAGCATTTCTTACAGCTAAGCCCTCCCCCTGTTACAATAAACACTGCCTATGGGCTCCTGATGTTGATTTGTATGTAGACTGCAAATCATCTTTAGTAGAGATGCTGTGTGTAAACCTTTCTCAAATACTTGCATTTTATAAATGCTCTTCCCTGCATCCAAATATGATGAGATGGTGGGAAGAGCATCCATGCAGCCAAAAGGAATACATAGGGTGATGTCAATTCTTTGTTTTCCTGAATAAAATTTTACTGTAATAGTATTAATCCTCATCTGTACCTGATGTACAAACACATCTGTATCTGATGTGAAACTGTAGTTTAGACAGTTCCGATATTAAAAACGATGGCCTCTCAGTGCAGAAATATGTAAGTCTGTAATGAAATGTCATGTAAAAACTGAACTAAACCTTTGCAAATGTCATAAGTACCAGACAAGGAGAACAAAAAAAATAAAAATGTATGAACCATTTATAATATGGGCCCTTTAACTGGTGTAATATGTTGAATGGTTTGTTACTGCATACATCTATTGTAAGAAAGCATAATTTATCCACAATTGAAGAAGAAGCAAAACATTTATATTTACTATTATGCATGTTAATGTTAAGAGATTTCATGACATCGTGAGAATATGACATGATAGAAGAGGAATGTAAGCCATAGAGCCTTTAGAGTGTCATTGAAATATGATTATTCTCAAAGAAACAAAAAACATATAAACCATATCCTTTGAACTGGCCAGTTAAAATGAATGCTAGATTGTGGGTGGACCTGTTGGGGTGTGGGAGGACCTGTGAGGCGTAATGAAGCGTAGGGGCACTTCTGTTGACAGCAGGAGAAAGGAAGTTCATAGGAGCCCCTGTAGCCCCAGGACCCATGCTTTTTCACGCAAGCAACTCAACATGTGGACAAGGGCCCCCAAGGTGGTGCACTTCAGTGTGTGACAGCAAAATGCTGAAAGGAAGTTCTTCTCTCTCCCACCCCTTCTTCATGGATTAGACCAAGCGCACACTTTTTAAACAGTCACACTAACGCAGACCGGTTACTCAAGGAAACAATATTTTTTCTACTCTCTGCACCAAAAAACTCAGTGATACAAAGGCAAAGTGGCAGACCATGGATATCTGCAGCACAATGATTCATCTGACGGACTGAATGTTCTAATGCTGTATTCTCTTCTGCATTGTTATACAAGCTGTGCTTTTTATAGCCAACAATAGAAACAATCAACTATTTCAGTTTCCTGAAAACAGTTGAATTTTGGTAGTCAAGTCAAGTTTAATCAAGTTTATTCATACAGCACACTAGGAAAGCTCCTTCTGTGCATGAACCATCAAGAATGGAGACAAGAGCAATTGTAATAATTGTTTCAGTTATTGTTGTCATTGTTGTGGTCAACAATAGAATATTATAGGTTATTATTAAATGGTTATATGAAATAATTATTTAATTTATTCATTTTCTGTAACCGTGTAATCTTTACCTGGGTCATGGATAATTGGAGCATATCCCTGGATCTACGGACACGAGGCAGGGACTCACCATTCACTCCTACGGTCAATTTCGAATCCCCAATTCACCTGACACCTGTCTTTGGACTGTGGGAGAAACTGGAGAACCTGCAGGAAACCCACACCACCATGAGGAGAACATGCAAACTGAACACACACAAGGCCAGGTGGATTTGGACACTCAAACCTGGAGGTGTGAGGCAACAGTGTTACCCACTGCACCACCATTTGGCCTATTATTATTATGTTATGCATTATGATGTTCCTTTGCATGCTATCTATATGAGTGGCGGCTGCTAATCTTTCAGAAAATGGTATGTGACCACCTGGGAGCAGTCTTAAAGGGAGTCTTTACTCTTCCTGTCAGCCAGTTCACCTGGTCATACTAGGAAAGCAGAAAAAATTTGGTGCAAAAGATTTTTGCACCAAATCAGTCTTTGGCATTGATCTGCCCTGTTGTTTACTTTCGAGTCTCTCGTCATACTGAATATTATTAAATGATTTTGCCAAAATAATTATTACAATAACAATAATGCTAACAATATTATGCAGGGCTTGCTAGCTCGCTGGTTTCCCCTTCCAAGAGCTCCTTTAATGATATGAAGCAACGTTTTTATTTTTAGAATTATCTATACAAATGGAAATGGTTTATATCACCAGCAAAAAAACACGCTACATGCAGCAGGTAACCTCGCGACTTCTCAAAAACATGCTGTCAATCAAAAAGGGCCCTTTAGACATCTTCTCCAATCATCATGCAGTAGTCCAGCGTTCTGACCTGCCCACTGCTCCATTCACCCCCAGAGAAGCTGAGCTTCCCTGGAAGTGATGATTTTGGTGCATTTTTGCAATCACTGTCCAGCTTTTCAGTGTCACCCTAAAGGTTAGCTGTCTGGATTTAAGGTTTTCCGCTGGCCTGTGTGGAGTTAGCTGTGTGTCAGCAAGTGGGGCTCAGACTGCTTTATCAGATCTTAGGTGAATGGAGGCTTGGGAAAGTAACACTTAATGCCCAGCAGGGAGTTGGGACTGGTCTTTCTGTGTGCTGAGGGACTGTATGCAGTGTCATCTTGGGTGGGCACATCTGACATTTAAATACAGCGACTGGTGGTCAGATAAGACGAGTGGAGAGAGAGGTGAAAGGCTGATAAAACAGATACCTAAATGGAGAGTGCTGGGGTCTCTATGAAATCCCCCTTTATTCTATGCATCCATGCATTTGTTTCTAAATGCATACACCCATTTATTGTTAATATTGTAAATATGATGCATGTGTGTATATATATATAATATATAATTCACTACGAGTTCCATACTGTTTGGTATGCCGTGAGCTGTCTGGATAAAACACTACAAATTGGCTGACACCTTATACAGTATAGTTCATGATACAGTTTGTGTTAAAGGGTGTAATCCTGAATGCAGCTTTTGTTTTCTATTGGGATCTGGTTATAACAAGAATATCTTGTTTATCACACACCTAGAGTGTCAAGGGAAGGAATTTGATATTTGAGTTCATTCTGGAACAATGTTAAAAAGGGGCCTAGTCACCAAAACCATTCATCCTCTGTCCAAAGTGACAGCTATGGTATGCAGATTTATATCATGACTGATTGGTCTCTGGATTCGGCTGGTGAGACTTTGCACTAGATACAGAAGTGAAACATTCCCTCTTTTCACAGTCCACAGATCAGGTGGTTAAAGTGCGCAATGAAAAGACTGAATGCCTTCCAGCAATCATTGGGCTTCCATGACCAAAAACTACATCACATCCAATCAATCTTAATTTTTATGTCTCTTTCCCACTATTAAAGCAGCAGTTTGGTAAACAAATCATGTACTCCTTATCCCCAAATGTATCCAACCAGCTGAGACATGCTTTGTTGACTACTTCAGTTTGCACAGGGGCTTTAAGGCTAATGAAGCTAATAGAAGCTCATACTGCACCAGGGATACATGCCTGAATTTTATTTGGCTTCCTCAGTTTGCCTAGGGGGTTTAAGGCAAATGCAGCTAATGTAGCTAAATTAACACCAAACTTTGCCAAACCATGCTGAGTTTTTAAGTACTGTCAAAGAGATTCATGGCATATTGTTTTCTGAATAAATGGACACATGTGAGGACAAAGTTTACAAATTTCTTCCCTTATGAAGTGTCTGCTAATTATGTGTGTAACTATGGGAGATCTACAATTATCCTAGAGGAATAGTATGTCTACAATGTCAGAAACCACAAGAAAATCTATTTCTGGTAATAGTATTAAACAATATTTGAGGCGAGTGTGAAGGTTTTTGCATGTAGTTCACACATGGCTACAAGTTAGCTTATTTAGCCACATAGCACTAGTGCAAAACGTGTTGGCTGAATGACTTTAAAGGTAAACTCCGGTGTTTATTAGGTGTAATAACAATAATGTAATTTTTGATGAGATTCTGATCACTAAAAGTCTAAATACCAAAAGCCATGTTGTCATTAGTTGACCAACATTTGATCTTTTTTGCTATTGAACATTCACTGAGCACTGAGCTTTCTGCCCATTAATTCCTTTTGTTCTACAAAACGTTGTAAAGAATAATCAAGAGTAGTAATACCAGTGTTATTTGCTACTTGTTTGCCTTTAGCACCTCATTGAATCTGGGCTGAAGATGGGCTTAGTCAGGCTGAATTTGATTATTAGTCTGTGGCAGTTTCATTAACATCAGTATTGTCCTGCTTTGGGCTGGATAAATACCTTCTCATATGATAAACTGGCGAGCAAGAATGAACAGGTAGGATAGTGCAATTCGGTGTCCTCATATTCTGCCATCCTTGTAAAATTTGTAAACTCCTGTTGCACCAACTCCAGTCTACAACTAATGGGAGTGTTAATGTGACTAATCAGCTGTAGTTTTGTTTGTGCTGAACAGTTTTACTTATCATGGCTTAATTTCAAGATGGTGGTGACCAGAAAATTATATTTAATTAACTACCTGTGCACTTTCAAGGTTCTCTGTGTCTCATTTTAAATGTCAGAATTCTAGGAATGAAGTGTGGAGCTATTTTAGACCTTGTTCATGTAGTAATAATAGCGATTTATGTGCACTGTCTATGTGATGCCACATGCCCTACCATTATCAGCCTAGTAGAGTCTTCAGGTTAGCATCGGCTAAAAGTGTTGTGTTTCGGAATGCAGGGAGCAAATGAAGGTGGACTTCTTGACAAAAGTTCATATTTGTAATCATGTTTCAATACACTCCAGGTCTATTTCACAGCGAACTTCTCCCTTAAGAGCTAAACCAAAAACTCAGCATGAGGTGAAAAAGACAAATAAGCGGTTAATCATGGCTGGGGCGCCAGGTAGCTATTGTGGGTGTGCTCAAAATGCAGCCTCAACAGAAATGAGCTGGGATAACATTTGCCTAAACTTCTTCCCAAGGTAACTAAAACAGTCCTTGCTGATTGGCCTGTTCGGTAAAGAACCTGAAAAGGCTGCTGGGGAACTACAGTTCTAATGCCATTTAGATGTGTGCCATTTCAGCTGGTATAAAAAGTGACAGAAAAGAGGAAAGGGTAGAAATATGTTATGAAAAGAGGAGTTGTGGGAGACCTGAAACACATGATATATGATCATCTTCAAGCTGGAATTTTTTCTGTACTTTCTTTTTAGATAAAATGTTGGGTCATAGAGTTAAGCTAATTTTAATTATTTTTGCGAAATTTAACCAAATACTTCACAACACAGTTCTTTCAAGCCCAAATATCCTGATTCTCTTGGGAATTCATCAAGGAATAAAAATTGACTCAAGGTCAAGGGGAATTATGCGTCAAAGTATATAAACAGGAAGTGGGAGCTTCCTCTTTGCAGCACGCCCCGCCTTTCGACTTCATCCAGAAACCACGAGTACTCTTGGTGTGCATGTTAGTGAATGTGGAATCCTGGTGGGTTTCTAACTCTGTTCTTTCTGAGCATTCACTCATGCTACACAGCGTCACTACGGAAAGGTAAGCCATTTCTGCTCTATTATTAATTCAAATATATGACACATAGATTTTACACAATGCTAATTAGCTACTTTAAGCCTCCATAACTACTTTGGCTATTGTGGCTTTCTGTCACCAGTGATAAACTTAATAAGTAACCCACAGGTGAATGACTACAATCAGGTGAATGTGGGAATCAGGTGCATGAGGTGAATGACTATAATTGGTACAAATGGGAAAATGTATGTAAATAAATTGATGTTTTGTTTTTTTTTAAGCAAAAATACAAACTTCTACCTATGTTTTCAAAGTCCAATCTTGCAAAAAATCTGTGATTCCTGAAGTAGATCACAGGGATCTTAGAAGTTCACCTGTGCATTGAGCATGGGCTTTAGCTTGGGAGTGTGTTTACTGAAAGCAGGTTTAGGATTTATTCATTACTTCAGGCAATGAGGTCCGCAAATTCCTCCAGCCGGGACGGTGAGGGTCGACCTGAAGCCGCACTTCAGTAACAATCGTCCCTATACTCCACCCTAAAACAGAATAAATGTCTCTGAAGATGCAATTTCTCTTTCTCACTCTCACACACAGACACCTAGCTCCAAAACATAACATAACATAATATGGCATTTATTCCACTTACTGTACATCAAGGCAGCTCAACATCAGCCACGCCATCTAAATACCACCACTGAAAGAATACCACCACTTAAAACTTAATAGAACACGTGAAGCATGATAATTACACTTTGTTTGCACCCGTTATATTCCATACAATCCCATATATGACTGTTGTACATAAGACTGATGTTATTTTTCCCCACCAGGCCTAACTGCACAAGATAAATCTCCAAAGCAAAAAGGAAAAGCCTATGTTGAGCACACAGACCCCAAATCAACGGCATCTCATGTATCATGATAACAATACAGGGGAACAAGAAGCTCCAGTTTTCTGCTGTGGAGCGTGAAATAGGTGAGAAGAAAGAGTTGGAACCTATATTCTGTGGCAATACCTTGGCCAGTTGCAGAATATGTTCATATTTTTCTTTATTTTCTTTTTTATTGTACCATCAGCTGTTCTATATGTGTGTCATACAACTGTAATTATAGACAAAAGCTTTTATTTGAGAAATAAAATGTTTTTTTCTTTGCATATACACATTATAGTTTATGCTGGATAAAACAAGACTAGTCCATTAAATGAGGTGAGATATTGTATAAGCTGCATTTTAAAGGTGATGTAAGGTGATTTGTGCAGTTATTGTTTTGTGGTCTTGTCAAACTATGCAATAATACCCCCTCCAGTCACTGCTTAGCATAGCAGGCATTCATGGATAATTTTTGGATTTTACAATTTAGAAAAATGGGTAAATGATGCAAAAAAAGTAACGATACCATAAAAATGTCTACGTTCACATATCAGTGAAAAAATGGTTCTCAAAAATCATGTATCATCTGAGCCCAAACCTTTATTGTTTGTTCCTAACATAAATTAGATGAACCTAATACATAAACACTGTCCGATTGTAAAAATGGACTTCTTACTTCCGACTCTTATGTATATGCATTTCCCCAGAAAAACATAAAGTAAAGAAAAACAAACACACAAATACACTTCAAAGTCACACACAAAACAACAATATACTATTGAAAGGCCCCGAAGGGCACTAGATATTTATTAATCACACAGTATAACTAAAATTATTTATCTATCCAAATTGTCCTGTAACCCAAAAAAACACAAACTACCCACCCACAAAACGAAAAAGCACTCTGATGGGTAGGGTTGGGTACCTAAAACCGGTGCCAATACGGAACCGGTACCTATGTAATCGGTATGTACCGGACTGAAACAGAATGCGAAAATCGGTGCCTCATTTCGGTGCCACACGAATGGCTGAACTGTCGATTGAAATCAGACCTCGACCCCCCTTAAATCGAAAACCTGAACGTGACAATCCATTCACCGTTCTCTTCCAGCAAATAGCTCCTAGCAGCGCGTCTTTATTTTTGCCCTGGGTTCTGAGACCTAGCTGCCTCACTGGTGCCTGTCACAGTTGTAGCGGTAACCATAGTGACCACTATCCCACTGACTGACTTTAACACCT
>JBBMFX010000101.1:4086118-4108153 GCA_037832545.1 Rhabdalestes septentrionalis | reverse complement strand
CCGGCAGCTGGTGGCAATCCACTGAGCGAGGAGATTATTTAGCTTGGCTGATAGAGCTGTGCTGACGGGCTCGCCTCAGTTGCACACAAACATAGTAGTTTGACGATGACTCTTCCCCTGCACTACATCTTCCGCATTAACTAAGGGACGCTTTGGGTTTAGGTGGTACTTGAGACTGGAAGAACTACTACAGTAAACTAACTCCACATCGCACAAGGCAATTTTCGTCTAGTTGAGGTTTCCATTGGGAAGCTTCTTTAAAAAACTTTTCCCCGAAACAAACCAGGCCGATTCATAGCTGCATCCATGTTAGCACGTCAGATTTGATGTGGTAATTTCACAGTAGGCATACACACAGGTTCGAAAACTAATTCTCGCCCCCTATAGTGCAATTCCACTTGGTATACATATTAAAATATCAAGCTGAAAAACATCGTAGCTTGCATAATAGGTCCCAACCCAACGGTGTGAATAGATTAACGGCGATATTTTTGTAATCGCCCGATAAGAGTCTCACGTTAACGCAGCACGTTAGCGCCGATAACGGCCCACCACTAATATATATATATATATATATATATATATATATATAAATAAATGTAGCAATATTCTTATTTGGATGACTTAATGATCTCAGTATTCAGACAAGGGCTGACCATACACAATCTTCAGATTGGTATATGGGGCCCTAAGAACAATGATTTAGCCAGACAGAGATTTATAGGGTGCTGGGCTATAACTGCTTCAGAAAGTGTCATCCTAGACTTTCTAGATAGATCTCTTCCCTGACTTCATATAGATAAGCTCTTTCATTACATTTTCTCTTAAAGTTATTCATTTTTTTCTAAGGAAGAGGATGTATGGTGATAGGGGCTGAGTGGCACAACATTACAGTTTGACAATCGATGTAATTTAACCACCACTTAACATCGTGTAAAGCCCTTGGGGTTTTGAGCCTCTCATACACTTAACATTGTGTAAAACCCTTGGGGTTTTGAGCCTTTCATACGGTCTGTTATTTCTGAGACTTTGTGTTTTTCTTCTGACCCTCATTTCAAATAGTACAGTTTAGTATGTTCAGTGTATCACCCCAAAGGTCAAGCTATATTTCACCCCAAGCAACAGCTTGCTGTAAAAGCCTTTAATCAATCATAAAATGTGACAACCGTGTCCATAAAATCATTGGGTAACAGTCTGGTAAGACTCATCAATACAATTGAGCTCAATAACATTTACCATTTCCTTGGTGCTTTGTCATAGTTTGTCATCCCAATACAACTTAATATCATTTCAGAATGGGCCATGGCTATTTTGTAGCAATAACTACCCAAAAAATGCTGTTCAGACATCATTGTCCAATAAATGTTGGATAACATCCCAGTACATCCTCCACTTATCACAGCAAATTATAACTTTTACCAGTCTCTGTGTGCTTCATTGTAATGTATCACTACTGATCACAATGTTCTCCACTGGTATCCTTACCGAATGGTTAATCATGGGTACATTTATACTGCAAAAAACAAGAAAAACAATTGGCATCAGAGTTCAGATTACACACCCTGGAGAGGTACTGGAGAAGTAGTAATCTGACCTTTGTCTTGTTGTCTCCTGCACTGTGCAGTCCACCAGTCTACAGAGTCAATGGAAATTGCCCATATCTATAGATAGATAGTCAAACTTCAGAGAGTTAAAAGTGTTCAACACTTTGAATGACACAACACAGGAAATGTGGTGAGATCTCTTCATTCTTTAACATCTTGGTTGAAGTAAGACCTTATTCCAGCAAATTCAATGTCTAATAATAAATTCTGTCATGCCCTTCTCCCATTTTCTTCATAAACAGACTGGTATTTCTGTTTCTTGAAGTGTGGGAAATTACAGTTCCATATAAACACCGTCACTGAGGGCGCCACATAACAATACATAATGTTCTATTTATAGGAGCTACCAAGTCAATCAACTTGAACTTATATGCATCAACAGGAATTTCGCCTGCACGGCAAGGAAAAGCTACCACCTTGAAATCTACGCAAAAGCAACTCCTTATGCTATCTTCTGCATTTCAGTCACATCATTGTGCCTCACAAAACACGGGCTTGATGAATTGGCATTGTAGACATACTTGGACGCAGAGATGTCTCTGCTGATTATGGTCTAACTGGCACCAGTCAGGAAATACACATTCAAAAACACATTTCATTACAGCAACACAAATAACAACTCCACCATGCTTTATCACTATGCTCAGGAAACAGCCCAATTGCTACAGGGCATTTCAATAAATTACGGGTGAGAAAGCACAAAAAGACCAGTTTTTTTTCCCATACTTATCGATTCAATTCTTTCTGTCCCTGTTTGAGCCCATCGCACCATATGGTCTGTTGCTATACTCACTTTACTTTTGGTGATATCCAGACACCCTGCTGACACAATATGTTGTGATCTGTCAGTGTTATGACACATTATACACAGCATTTAAAAGTTACATTCCTATTTAGCTACTCACATCTTTAATTGCATACAGGGTCTTATTTTTCTTCTTGAGGTGTTCTCAGTAATTTGATGTACAATCAGCAGTGTCCACACCACACATCAGTAGTAAACAGTAGTAATTGTACCATAATCCCACTTTGTTAACTTTGTAGAATGGATAGCACCTTACTCAAGGATACCTCAGGAGTGTCGCTAGCTGTGCAGGGATACAAACACACTGCCTTCTAATCACAGGGTGAACTCCCTAATCACTAGGCCACCAGCTGCACCAGCAGTATGATTAGTTCACCCACTCAGACACTCTGGATAAGGCTCTATTACTCCAGAGAACACCAGAGAATCCTTTACAATACCGTGAAATGCCTTAAGGACATTTTAGTCACACTTTTTGGTGAACGCTGCACAGAAAAAGAGGTGTGGAATTCAATGCACACTTCAGAAGTGACAATTATTTGGAAAAGAGAGCATGGAAAAGTGAGTATGATCCGCCACCTAGTGGAATGTTCCCACAATTACACTTAAAATTTCCCCTTATTTTGTCTTCTATACACTCCTAAATAATACAGTAGGCCTATAAAGCAAGTACTTTCCCATTCAAACACTCTTTTGTAATAGTGTTTTGATGTTATGATGATAATTTATTTCAATTAAAACGGCAGAAGTATTGTTCAAAATAATTTGACGTAGGTTTCTTATATTTATGTTCTTTCTACCTAAATGAAATTTAAAAGGAAATTCAACAGTTTGTTTTCAAATTGGCAATACATGTTAACACAGTTATCCAAAGTAGTTTGCTGTTTGCAGTAATAATCTTAGGAACAAGATGTCCAAAGAGAATAATGCCTTTAAATACTCTCCCTCACAGGAAACTGTCACGTGAATTTAGATAAGATAAACCTTATATTGTCATGAATGTGTCATCATAAATGTGTTGCTGTCATGAATGTGTTGGCAGGGACTGTTTTATACTAGTTTGAGTTTTAAAACATTGTGGGAAGGGACCCATGCCATGTCCATGAATATTACATACCTTATTTTTCCACTGATCTTTCCTTGGTTAAAAGCTAATGCTACCTGATATGTAATCTTGTCCATGCTGCTCATCAGTGATTGTTCCCTGAATAATAAACTGGACTACATCAGATTCCAGTAAACTGCCCAGTGTGCTTACATAGACTCTTGTTTTTTCGATTTAACAGAGACATAGATCAGTGACAGCATTCTGTAAATGGCTATACAGATTAGTACGGTGCATTGAACTGAGTTTGTCCAAACATCTACAGCACGTACAGTCCTGAGCACCACCCCCACCTTATTCTCTCCAAGACCATCACCATATGCCTCAAGCAGAAGCTGTGAATGACTGCATGCTGCTGAGAACACAAGACACTGCCTTCAGATCGGGTGATAAATATATCTTGAGAACAGCAAGCACATTTGAGCAGCAAAAATTCCCCTCTGTCCATCTAGCTGGATGCTGATTCTGAAATGTTTCATAATAGAAATGTAATGCAAGAGCCAGTTAGCAGCTGTGTCACAAGCTTGTTTATATTTACATGGGTGAGTAGGCTGGGGTACGTGGGCAGACTGTGAACTGTCTGAAAATTTCCACTGTGTAACCAGAGTGAACCCCGAGCTGACCTTTTATAATGTAATTGTAACTCTGATATGTAATTTAGGAAAGCAAATAGGTTTGAGCAAATACCTTACTAATCCATGAAGCTACAATAGACAAAAGATACAATTTTTGTTTTCAAAGTGCAAATTCCTGCCCTGAATTTTAAATAAAACAATGGCTGTGAGGTTAAAGAGCAGATTTAGATCCAGATTTCATCAACCAGGTAATATTACCTTGTCAGATAATCTTTTGTTTCCTTTAAGTCTTTACTCCATATTTTCGGTTTATTTTCTGTATTATGGCATTTAGATTTTACTGCCCACTGCACGCCTGTTTCCCATTGTTTTCAGTTACCAGCAAAAACTGCACAAACCTCAGGCACATTTATCTGTATTAATTTAAACTATGTTATTTACATTTGTTTCAAATCCACCCAGCTTCTCTTTTACATTTACTTTTCTTTTGATACTTTTAATGCTTATTTTATCTCTGTAAAGCACACTGAATAACCACTGCATATAATAATATCCTATACAAGTAATGCCTCGGCCAGAATCATACTATCTTGTTAATGATGTTGACCATGTTCTGGTTAATCCACATGATCACATTCTGTGTAGCACCTCTTACATTGGAAAGCTGAACCTCTACATACTTAACAATTAGAGCTTTGCTTTCAGAGGAAAGTTGCACAAGCTGCTTTTGAGGGGTGGTGGGGTGCATGAGTATTGAACACATGACTGTCTGTTTACAGGAGCAGCGGCATTTAAGTTGAGCAACAGCGCAGTCACATCAAAGGAAGACTTATAGAGAGGGTAGAGTCTGTTTTTTAATATGGCCTAGCCCTGATGCTATCATTCTTTAGACATTGAAGAAAAGTTGTGTAGATCCAAATATGAGAACTTGCTGGATACACCAAATATGGTTTTGAGATACATTCTCAACTAATCCGAATATAATAAAACAAATCAGAAACAAACAAGCAAAAACTGTAAACAACCATGAGTTACTTCACATGAAATGTTGTCCAATAACCAGTGGACCTTTCTATGAGTGTCTTTCGGGTCACATGGGACTTGTTTGGCTTGCCCATTTGATCCTCCATTTCCACAGATGGAGTGCTTGGATGAGGGATTGTTGCTAAGTTTGGCATGTGACAAGCTGCAGTGGGTTGGGTTAAGAGGTGGCGTGTTTTCTCCGAAACAAGCCTCACAAACAAGTGGAGGATGGAATCTTGCCACGGTCACCTCATGGATCATATGTCACAAGCGGCTTGCTGGTATATTAGCTGAGGGTCTCCACTGGGCAGATAGAGTAAACTAGATTTAGCCAAAGACAGAAGCAACCAAAGTGCTGCAAGCTTCTTAAGCACAGTGAACCAACAACAAGAAACAAACTCAGACCTCCAACTCAAAGAAAAGACATGGACATCCAGACAGGTCAAATCGTGAGTACTCCGAGTACTCTGGAGAGCTTGGAGAAGCAGCTGAGCTGTCCAATCTGCCTGGACATGTTCACCAAGCCTGTAGTCATTCTGCCCTGCCAGCACAATCTGTGCCGCAGCTGTGCTAATGACCTCTATGACTCCCGCAACCCATACCACTTCTCAGGAGGAATCTTCCGCTGCCCAACTTGTCGATTCGAGGTAGTGCTGGACCGCCATGGTGTCTATGGGCTGCAGAGGAATCTCCTAGTGGAGAACATCATTGACATCTACAAGCAACAGTTGGAAAATGGTGGAGGTGGTGGTGATGGTCTTGAGCCACCCCTAAAATCCAAGGACAATAAGGGGCTAATGTGCCAGGAGCATGAGGACGAGCGCATCAACATCTATTGCGTCACCTGCCAGGTCCCTACCTGTTCAATGTGCAAGGTCTTTGGCCAGCACAAAGACTGCGAAGTCTCTACCCTAAAGAGCATCTATGAAGTCCAGAAGGCTGAGCTTAAAAACTCCATTGACCTGCTGGCAGCAAGCAACAACTGTGTACAAGCCATGCTGATCCAGATGGATGACACCTGCAAGGTTGTGGAGGAGAACAGTAAGCTGCAAAAGCAGAGGCTGGGCGAGAAATTTGACCTGCTCTATGCCATCCTTGAGGAGCGCAAAAGCCAACTGCTGGAGCATATTACCCAGGAGCAGGATGAGAAGTTGGCGGTGGTGCGATCACTGGTCGAGCAGTACAATGAACAGCTGCAGGCCAGCATTAAGCTGATGGACACAGCCTCCCAGATCATGGACAAGAGCAATGCAGCAGAATTCCTCATTTCTGCAAAGAAGCTAATTGCAGAGGCCAAGGACACAGCCAAGAACTCCCAACTACAGAGGCCAGAGCCTGGTTTTGAAAAATTGGACCACTTAACACTGTTCACAGATGATATAGAGGCCATGCTTGCAAAAATGGACTTTGGAGCAGGGGATGACGATTATAATGAGGAGGACTTTGAACAGGCAGTGGAGGAAGAGGAGGAATAAGCAGCGCTAAACTTCATTTGAATACAAGACTAAGATGTTTTATGGGAAAAGTTTGGAGAATGTGATCTGAAACACCCATTGGTAGGAGGATCAATGGGGAACAATTGCTGCTTTTAATAACTGTGACAGGCATGTGCAATCTCAGCAAACTCTTTTTTTGTACAAACTGCACCATTTCCACTTTTCCATTTGACTTTTATACTTTTGTATTTGTATGGATGTTCATGTTTTATTCTTATTTTTTTATATATTGTAGTGTTCGGTAGATGACATGGTTTACACTTGAATATGCTGTATTAAATTTGATAAGTGGCTTGCTGTAGAATATAGCTTCAATATCTTACTTTTAGAGTGTCTCTCAAAAAATGTTTGAATACTTGAACTGCTACATTATACACTTGACTTATTAATTACTGTAAATGCATATTGATTAATTCAGTGGAAATAAAGTTTATAACAAAAAGAGGTCAGCTTCTGGCTGTTTCAAATAAGTCACTCACAGGTAGGTTGCCTCAATCAACTTCACACTGTTTGCAGTTCAAGAGGCTGGCTATTTTTGCAGGGCGTGAATGACAGAGGCCATTGAGATCCAGGAATAATCCACAGTGCGTGGTAGATCTCATGTTTCCATTCTTTATGATTACAGCTGCCAGCAGACATGTTGGCCAGAGCAATGGACCACAGGTCACCACTGATTCCAGAATTAGTTAAAGATAGCCTTTTGGACCCTACAAAGACATTAGAACAAAGCCTGATATAGGAGCTTCCATAAGCACATTAGAAGCTACAAACAGTCCATCATTCTACAGACAATGACAATTTCAGAAGGATCAATTCTCATGCGATTCTTCCAACAATCCAAAGAGTTAATATCCATATTGAAACAAAACAACCTCTATTTTTAACATTTTTTATTATTTTTGCACACAATGGCTAATATTGACAGCTGAATTGACCATTAAAATGGCCCAAAAATAGTTCCAACATGTATAATAATCTTTTGTTATAGTCAGTTACGTTGCTTTTACCGTAAAGTCACTACACTGGGGATTCATGATTTTGTTCTAATGATATGCAGAATATAAAGTACAACATTCATCATTCAGTAAAATGATTCATAAATTCCCAAGAAAGATAACCAAATAATACAAAATGGTCAGAAATAAATGAGTATAATTTAGATCATCTTAAAAACAAGGGCCTCATAATGGCCATAACTAAATGAGTCACTGTAGGTTGTTAGGACAGACCGCAAAAAATGTAATAACCTCAAAATCTGAAAAACAGGAAAAATGTAAAGAAGAGCACACATTTCAAGAACAGCAAAAAATGAGAAAACAGGAAAATCATTTACAAGCCTAAAAAACTGCACCCCTTTTATTTAATTCAATTAACAGATTTCCTACCCAGAGATTTCCTTGTGTTGCCATGTGTACCTCAGTTCGCTCTTTGGCCAGCCTAGGACAGCTGACATTCATTGACCATTCATGTGTGTAAGACAAGTCCAAATCCTGGGGCTCACAACCACCACAACTAGAAATAAAAGGCCAACAAAAAGAATGTGATTTCAGTGCAAGTCTGTACAAGTTAAGGAGGTCTATGTCTAATAGAATCTCTACAGCTGCATGGTGGCTGACTTAATCTGAGGGTTTCCACCTACACGGGCCCCAGCTGCTCCATTCTGAGGGTATATGTGTGCTGTATGGAATGTAAAGCAGCTCTCAAATTCAAAGGATGCTCTGGCACATGACACCACAACACAGGCATCTGTGTAGATGGGTCTGAAACCTGTAAACTGTACTGACACATAATCAAGTAAACAATGGTTTTGTGCTGACATGTGAGACATGGAATTAGTTCCAAAATCAAAACGATATATCTGATGTTATTAAAATACTCAGAAGGAAAAAGCTTTGTTTCTATTGGTTAGTAGCATTTAGTATTTAGTATTTAAGTTTGTTTGTGGTGGACCTCAGCGTCGGTCAACTGTCATGCTGCGTTGTGTTTGTTTTGATCTCCAGTCTCCTTTTGCTTAGTGTTTTTGTTTCTGGCCTTTGTTTGTTTTAGTTTTCAATAAATTATCTAAAGAAAGGAAGTCTGCCTATGTGCCTACACTCATTCAGGAGATATGGGATATTGTGACACTTTAATGTTTTAAATAAATGGATATGGCATTTTATACATATATACAATATGTTTAGTATTTTGGTTTTTTTTAAGCATAGTAGATTGGCATATGAATTTCGTTGAAGATAAATTCTCCTGTTAAGCCCTGTTACACAGGTACAGAAATGGTTATGATCTGGACTGGACTCACAATACAAATGCTCTCAACAAAAAGAGCTCCTTGTGGTGTGGTCTGCTGGGGCAGCAGCATCTCTGTTGGGGGCAGACTGATCTGACTGATCTGGAAGGCTAGCTCGATTTTAGAATGCCCTCTTGACCCAGTGGAGGTTGTGGGTCTAAGATGTCATCTCTTTGGATAAAGTCCTCCACCTGATGCAGGAGACTCTGACAGCACTGAGCAGCTCCTTCAGTAGCAGGCTGCTGCACACACAATGTGAAAATGAGAGATCCTGGCGGTCCAAAATGGAGGTCCTTCCCTCCAACTGCTACTCTACAACAAAGACCTTGCAGATGACCACTCACACACAGACTAACAAACACACACATTCATGGTAGTTTCCTTTATGTGCAATATTTCTTCATGTGCAAATTTGTGGTGGAATATTATTACAATAATATTATAATAAAATGTGTAATGTATATAAGTTATTGTGTGCAGTTACTATGGTGCTTAATTATTATTACTGTTTTTGTTATGCCTGTCACTTCACACACACAAAATCACACATCCAAACACCACCAACTGATAAGCCATTGGCCATGTCACGTCATCACAGTTGGTTGGAACTTAGCGAGGGCCTGTAACGGCGGGTGCCCATTAGTGTTTTGTTTTTCTTTTGTAACCCCTGATTGGACTGGTATTAGTGTCAGCTGGCCAGTGTAATCAGGGGTGATTAGGTTGTGCATTTAAATTCTGTTTGGACCGACTGGGGATGTTTGGCCCACCCTCACCCGCAGCTCAGTATTCAGTTTTCTGTGTGTTCTGTTCTGAATCCAGGCCCTCAAGCCTGTATTCTGTTTTGAAAATAAAGAAGCCCTAAGGAGAAAAACCATGTCTGTTTTTACTGAGCTCAAAGCCACACCACGCATGACAGGGCCTGGACTGCTACTGTGATATTTCCTTACCAACATGGAAGATTTGCCTTAAATGGTCTTAAATCTAAACGTTAACTATGAAAAATATATATCATACTTTATATGCAGAAGTTAGATAGGGCTCAATGAGACCTTTCCAAAGACCCCTCATTTTCCATAATAGCCCCAGTGATCTGGAGTTATAAAACCTTTCACCCGGTTGCCCCGCCTAGATAAGCCACGAGCACCTTCCGTGGAGGCTAAAGTACATCCGGGCGAGGTGTACAATTTTCGGATAATATCTTCGTTCGTCTGGGCTATTATGTTAAACTAGGGGTTGTTGGAAAGGTGTCACTGAGCCCTATCTAACTGTGAAGTTTGACATTTAGAGTGTAAGATATATGTATTACATATTTAACATTTAAATGTGATATTAAAGGTAAGTCCTCCATGTTGGTGAGGAAATATAACAGCACGCAGTCCAGCCCCCTGCTAAATACTAGCCAATTGTAATCATGGGGCATGGCCAATTAGCATCCCTCACGCCGTTTGTAAAAGCAACATTTAGATTTAGAATGAACATTTAGATTTAGATTTAACATTTAGATGTGACATTTAAGATTTACATTTAGACTTTAACATTTAGATTGAGATTTCACATTTAGATTTAGATTTAACCTTTAGATTCAAC
Organism: Rhabdalestes septentrionalis; assembly: GCA_037832545.1. NCBI lineage: Eukaryota > Metazoa > Chordata > Actinopteri > Characiformes > Alestidae > Rhabdalestes > Rhabdalestes septentrionalis. Next base: position 4,097,674 of record JBBMFX010000101.1, on the reverse strand, counting down.
ATTTAACATTTAAATTTTGATTTAACATTTAGGTTAAGATTTAATATTTAGATTTATATTCAATATTTAGATTTAGATTTAATATTTAGATTTAACATTTAACATTTAGATTTGGATTTAACACTTAGATTTGGATTTCACATTTAGAGTGAGGATTTAATATTTAGATTAAGATTTAATATTTACATTAAGATTTAACATTTAGATTTAACATTTAACATTTAGATTTAACATTTAATGATTAGATTTAACATTTAATATTTAGATATATATTTAACATTTAGATTTATCATTTAACATTTACATTTTACATTTAACAATTATGCAGCACGAAAAAAACATACCATTGTTTTTTTTAAAAACACATTTAGCTCTAAATGTGTGAAAACTGTATGAACATTGCCATAAATTATGAAAAAATGACACCTCTATATTTGTGAAGCTGTTTTTACCAATGGCGCCCCATATAGTGGGTTGTTCTTTTATTTTTACTGGTGCTCACTGTTTTTGTCAATACCTTCTGTTATTCAGCGTGTACACATATGCACATATGCAAGGGATTCTTTTTTAAATCACGCTGCTGCCAATTTCTGAAAATTCCCGCCTGCTGCCACTGAATTTCTGACTAATTCAGCCCGCTTCCCATTGCTCTCTGTGTCATTCCCGCCTGCTCCCACCTGCAACCTGAAAATTAAGTAAAAAATTGATGAAAATGTATTTATAAAGTAAAAAAAAAAAATCCATGTTCTGTTATTTTACGTTAGTGGCGCACACTGGCTCTTTCACAGAGGGTATGAAAAACGAAGAGAGCCACAAACAGCACCCACAATACGAGCTCGGTGTCATCATTCGTGTGGTTATCAGGATATTAATGTTTTGTGCAAATCTTCTGTTCGGAAATCCACTCTAATAGCCTATGCTAATTTTTCAATTTTAGGTTGTATCTCTGCTGGCACAGATGCCTGCACCTCCTAAGCTTTTCTCTCAGCATGCCTTGATACAGTTGTTGGATGAGGCAGAATTTCTTTAACATTAAATTTGCCGTATTAAGCAACAATGTTAACACCATGCTGTCAGTAAAGCCATCTCCAGCAACAAAATCATAAGGAATGCCTTTACAGCACAGTTTGCCACATTTGTTAATAGTCTCATGTTCAAAATTGAGGGGGAGAACTGTTTTTGCCTCAGTCCTGAAGTGACATATATGGGCCTGTTGTAGACTAGCAAGTCCAGCTCTTCTCCTTCTTTGTCTGTTAAATGTAAATATTTTTCCACATCTCCGATTTCCCAGTCTTAAATTTTGTTTAATATTCTCCCCTCTTAATTTAATTGACTGAATTTTCCAATTTGTTAACAATTTTTGGACCCATTGTTTAATTTTACCCTGCAACTCCTGCCTGTTGCTCTTGCCCATAGCAACCTTAAATCCGCACTACCCCACAAGAAGGCATGGGTAGCACATTGACGTCAATTATCACTGCGGTGACATGCACCTTTGTAGGCTGGTTGATAACCAACCAAAATGCTGCATTCTAAACGGTTGTTAGGGTCTTATCATGCAAATTTGAAGAACCACCTCTTCATGCTTCTTCCTAGGTTCTTTTTTACCAACAGAACATTGTCTAGCCAGCATGTCTGGACTAACCCGTCCATGTCTGATGCTTTGAAGGAGAGTGACTCTAAATAAGAGCTCTAAATAAGAGCAGGACTTCCTCTGGCTGGCTAACAGAGGCATGCAGCTAAATTTAGAGCTGTTAATCAGCCTGCACTCAGCCCCTGCCACTGTGAACTGAAGGACACTTTCTCAGTCCCCACCCACCCTTTCACCAGGGAAAAGGCCAAAGCAAGTCATGACCTGAGAAAGGCCTTTGTTTGTGTAATGGACATGAATGCACAGATCCTCTGCAGCAGGGATTAGCAAATATCACACGCCATAAGTAGCCTTTTTGGTAAACACATCAATATCATCCCTACGTTTAAACCAGAAGACATGGTGTAAATCTATACACACAGTATATCAAATGTACTTGCACTTCATTCCCATAACTCAAAACTGGTTTCAGAATCAAATCTCTGAGGCTGAGGGTGCCTCAGAATTAAGTGGGGGAACACATTTGCAAAGTATATCAATAGCAGCAACCTTATTGAAACCCCCCCCCACAAAACAGGTGGTATGGAGGTGTAACAAGATAATACAATTGTAACTTGCTCTAGAATATTTGAAAAATATAGGAATGTAATAAAATGCATGCCTAATAAATTGAATGATAGCGCTACACGATCTCATGACATATTGTGAAGCCATCATGACATAAAATCTATTCAAAAATGTGCTGTGATCACACTGAAGGCCTTTTTTCCTGCTAGGACAATGCTTCACTACCCTATGTATTTTAATGCGCAGTGCATGAGACTGTCGGTATCAGCGCTAACCTATAGACTGTTTAGGGTAATATCTGCAGATTTAGGGTTAGGGTTAAGGCCTTTCCCCACCTCAGATCCTTTCAACCTGTTTCAACTGCTTTGCAAACAAAAATGAAAACAGAAATGGTAACGGCAATCAACTCATTATTATTACACATTTAGAGGGAAATGTGTAGTATATTTTCACAATATTGCATAAAAGCGTTCATTCATGGGCTACAACAGAAAACAACTTCTCATGAAATCGAGGCAAAGACGGTGAAAAAATGCTTTTAAGCCTACGTGTGCAAATTTCTTTCCTACTGTCCTTCAGTTACCAGTTAGCACTGATATTGGTGGTGTTACGCAGTGCACATTAAAATACAAAGGGTAGTGAAGCATTGCCCAAGCCCCCAAAAAAGGCCTAAAGCGTGATCAAGGCATATTTTTAAATAGATCGAATATTGTGAAGGCTTCACAAAAACTTGTGATTGGATAGCGATGGTCCATACAAAGCTTACTAATACTACAGATGCTATTACTCAACACAAACCACCACATTTATCTGCACTGACATGTGTATGTAAATTAATAAATATTAAGACAGACAAATTATTACGATATTACATACAGTTGTGTGCATAAGGTTGGGTAACCTTGGTCAAAATTGCATGTTTTGTGGATTTTGGAATTGAAAATAAGTACAGAAAAAAACATTCTGTTTACTTCCTCTGTGTATGGAAAGCACATTAGGAATATTTTCATAAATATATAAATCAATATCTGAAATTTGGCCTGTGCAAACTTTTAGCACTGTCATGATGCCTGTCTCCATGTAGCAAAATAAGACGCATACACTTAAACTGAACGTTTATTTTCCAAACCAAAAGGCATAAAGACCTAAACACAAACAAAACCAGAGACAGGACAAGAGTAAACCTGAGACTGTAGTTTGTAATCTGCCAGTGGGCCGACAAATGAGGTCAAACCTAAACTGAACTAAATACTCAAACTAATCCCAAGAACCAATAGCAACAGACAAACACTTATACAGAAACACTGGTCAGCTGTAACTAATGCCCCAAACAAAACATAATTGTCCTACAACAAGTCCCACATAAAACAAAAAAGGGTGGCCTCTAGTGGCCGCTGCCCAGGGACATTACAGGTACATATTGTATTATTGTAGTTTCAATTTGTTTTCAGCAAATAAACAGAAATGATGCACTAAATTTGCAGAAAAACTATCTTTACATGTGTTTTCCAGAGAGGGTGTGTATTTATTTTTATGTGATCTTACTTGTAATATGACTTTGGCTGCTGAACTATTTGCATGTGACTGTTTGCAATTAGGTAAAAATACTGAAAGAAAAAAAAGACTATATAAAGTGAAAAAATGTTTAGACAGAAGAATAATATTCTACAGTTTGAACACATTATTTTCCATTCTACCTCATTCTACTTCTAGTAAAAGAGGTGGGCTCTGGCTTAAAAATATGGCTAGATTTTGCAGAGCATGCATTTAATAGCCTCGGCATGTAAAAATATCCACAGATCATTTTTAGACACAGCAGGCACTGCCTTTAGATGGTTGTACAGTAAATAGAATCTTTCTTTCTGTCACCTTGCCATGTGTGATGCGTTGCTGCCTTACAAAGTACAATCAGGCTGGGCCAAAATCAGTTTAGAGGCCTTGCAATTCACTGGTAACAGGTCACTTAAGGCCAGTATTCATAAGGTTTTATGACTCGTGCATAAACCGTTCATAACAATGACATAAACATTTATAAAAACTCCTTCCAAATCAGTGTCAAGCTGCTTTGGTAGATGAAAGCATTTTAGCCTTACAATGAATCAATAACTCAAGTGTTATCATGATTGTCAAATCTGCTAGTAACAGTTGCTTCTCTGGACGTTCAGACTTAACATCCACAGAGTGGCAAGGGTGTCAAATCTAATTCTTCCATTCAAAAAGGCCACAGAATGTGGAGTTTTCATGCACCTCCAGAGAGGCCAGTTGGGAGGCCGCTTCAGAAGACTTTGTTTGGAGAGTTACCTAAAATTTGATTGTTGGTTTTAGAGAACTTCCCTATTTCTCAACCCTTTTTTGCTTATGAAATTAAACATTTTATTTTCAATAAACTCCTGCCTTCTACTATGACTGTGCAACACGGTGTGTACCAAAACGTGCTTTTATACTCTGTGACACACTTCACTTCAAGGACCTTAAAACCCAAGTAATGGTTGTAAAACAGTGTAAATTCAGACCTTTGTTTTAGATTTCACATTGGCAAGAAAGCAGTGTGGAAACAGAGCTTTTTTTTATTGTATGGAGAGATAATTAAGAATAAATCTTGTATTAGTGTTGTGCAAAACAAAATATGAGCAGCTCCCAAAATAAATAGCAAAAATGTTTACTTAGTGGGAAACACACAATTTACTTAGTTGAGTAAAATTTTCTGCAAATGAACATTTCTTGAAATAAGTGAAATGCAAGCAAATATATTTAGATATTTTTGTAAATTTTGCAACGTTTAAAGAATATTACACTGAATTTTACACAAAATGTTATGTGGTGCGGTGAGCAATGTTTACTGAATAACAATTTCAGCATATAAATCAGACCTTTTTACATAAAGAAAAATAGTTTGTAGTATCTGCATAGTTTCCACAATGGATTCGTTCTTCTCCAAGCAGTAGTCCTCCACGACAGTCCTGCTCCAGCTCCAATAAATAAAAAAAGAGCTCCATTCACTGGAGGCTTAGCGGGTATCCTCTCCCCCCCTTATTTTTTTGCTTGAAAATATAAGCATGTGATAAACACAGCCGTACTATTTCAGCTTATTTCAGTGCTCCGCTTCAACGGACTGGGCTTCAGCCGCTGCTCTCCACAGGAACAACACAGGTAAATACACCAAACTACTGATACCCAGCCTGTCATACCAGCTGCTGAGTATGTTTGCATATTATCTTTTAATACTGATGTAAAATATGGATTTTTCTGCAGTGCGAGCAGCACTGTAGTTCATAAGAAAGACCTGTGCTTAGTGTCCCACAGATTAAGGGTTTGGTTGTGTTTCTAATGGCTGCTTAATAACATTAGGCACCTGTCATACTTGATTCATTTTAGTTACTTCTGACTCATTTCAGGAATCATTCAATTCTGCAGAACCAGTGGCTTTAAAGAGCTACAGTGAGTCAATACTATAGATCAGAGCATATCTGCAGACAGCAGTAATATATTGATTTTTTTTGGAATGCATGCACATTGGTCATTCTAATGCAATCAGCAAAAAATGTGTTTAGTCATTTATAAACCAATCTGTACGGGTTTCATGTTAATGCTGAAAATAGTGGGATTTATTATGGCTCATTATTATAAATAGCAACAACAAGAACAACAAAAGTAATATGTATTATCAAATTTTGGTAAATGGTTGCTTACAATTTTAATATTGTATTTTTTCCCCAATGTAGTTTTTAATGTTTATAATATATGTGTGTGGGGGTGGGGAGGGGGTGGGCGGGGTGTTATATATTAAAACTAATCATAATTCATTTTACAAGACCATTTATTATTTTTCCTTTTGAATTATACACAATGTCTTTAAGATATGTCTACACAAATGAGTTCTGCCCTGATTTTTTGCCCTGTATTACACCTGTATTACATTCAAACACTTGGTGACAAAATGTTTATAACTGTGTGGGTAGGGATGAGCCGGGAATGTGTAGACTGAATGGGTTGAAATGTGTAAATGCTTTGTTTTTTTAGCCGTAGAGCAAAAAGTATTTGCCTAATATCATGTAGTTAAACTTCATGGCACCAAAACAGTCCTGACCCATCATGTTGTGCTGTGGTATCTGGCTTTAGATGCAGTTTAACTCCCTCACACATTGCCAATTTTTTTCACATCCAACACATCAACTTCAACAACTGAGTTCACTTGCTGCCTAATATACACTTTTACCAGTGTCATAATAATTATATCAACAGTGTTATTCATTTCACATGTTCAGCTGTTTTAATGTTGTGGCTGATCAGTGTATACATTTGGTAACACTGTTTCACTGCTATGTTGAGAATCACCTCACATCTGGAAAAAATCTATACATTGCTATACTATCCTATTAAAGTGGGGTCAAACATTTTTATCTAAGTAAGATGGAGCATTTAATCTTAATTTGCTTTCTGTATTTTTTTCACTGAGGAGTGAATATCTAATATGGATAAAAAACTGGACCTGTCCAGACTCACAGATGAGGAGGCCAAGCATGTGTGGGAGGTCATCCAGAGAGATTTTGAGCTGAGAAAGAAAGAAGAAGAAAGGCTTGGGTGAGTCATTTAGACTTTACTTTGGGAGCATGATTGTAAACCTGGTTAGAAAGAACTGTCAATTATAACATATTCCTACAATCTGAGTTTGTTCAGATGACCAACTACAGAATTCTCTCACTCTATTATTAGTGACTTTAGATCCCTTGGAGGCATATGCAAGCCATATCATGATCGCTCATGCCTTGTTCTTTCTATAGAATATGTTAGGGGCAACAAAATGTAAGTGGGAAGAGCCTTATGTTGTGAGGCTATTCCCATTATGACGATCATGGCAAAGTCACAAGGCATGTGCTCTGTGGCTCTTGCCTGAGAAAACAAAATGCTGTGAGAACCATTCTTTACACTCTCACAAAGAGCCCTCTGTTAGGAAACTGCTTTTTTATTTGTTCATGTCTGAAAATGATGCCCTCGCACATCCTCCCCCATCTCGTGAACCACATTTCTCATTGTCAGATTTTATGTCTGCTCTCAGCTGTTAATTGTGACATATTGCTGACTGAGGTGAGCTTTCTGACTCTAGGTTTAGTCTAGTCTTATGAAAAAAAAAAGATTTTAAACAGTATATCCTAAACAAGTACACTCTATCGAGACAAATATTGGGACACCTGACCATTACACGAACAGGGCCTTTAATTACACTGCATTTAAATATAGACTTTAATTGAGGGTTGGTTCCCCCTTTGCAGCTATAACAGCTTCTATTTTCTTGGAAGGCTTTCCAAAAGATTTTGGCCCATTAATTCTATAGGGCATTTATGGCACTGATATTGGACAAGAAGTTTTGGCTCACAATCTCCATTCCAGTTCATCCCAAAGGTGTTGGATGGGGTCAGGGCTCATTATTGTAAGAATGGTGCCTACTTTCACGTCAGACTGATCCTTATGATGTAGTCCAGCTCTAGGCCTATTCTGTGCCTGGATAACCAGACTATGATAATCATACATACATAGACATAATAATCCATGCACTCTTTATTACTACCTGCAACACTGTTTTACCCCTGTTCTGATTGTTCTGGGTGATTCAGGGCGTTAAAGACTAAAATTGAGAAGGAAGACACAAAGAGGGAGTTGCTGGGCTCTCAGTGTAACCTTGCAGATTCCCACTGCATCCGCTGCTTGCAGCCCTTCAAGTTTTTAGTCAACAGCAAACGCCAGTGTCTGGATTGCTGCCTCTACACCTGCAAGACCTGCAGCCGCTACAACAAGAAAGAACATGGCTGGGTGTGTGACCCGTGTCGAATGTCCCGGTAAGACTCTTTTTGGAAAGTGTCACAGAGCTTATGGGCACCTACAGTGGTCATTTATATATATTTATTCATTATATTTACTATATATGACGATACATATACATTGTTCTTTTGCAATTATTGACTGTAGCCCCCTTTACACATTTCACTAAATGAAAGGGACCACCATAGGTCCACAACTAACCAGGGTTTCTCAGCACCTCAGTGATGCTGAGAATGGTATTGGGGGTTTATAATCACTTTGTACCCCTGATGGTCACCTTATTCGATGTATCTAGTTGTTGGGCTATCTTGTAGGTATACAGTTACTCTCTTCCGCAGCTCTGTAGCTTTTTTCATGCCTACTAGACCTTCAGGAGTGGTCAGTTTCTGAGCTAAGGACCAAAGTCTGCTGGATATGGTTTGGGATTATAGTCCCATATTAGCAGTGACAGTAGCATGTTTAAATCTGCTGTGCCTGATACACCTGTACACACACTACCATGTCACTGTTTTGTGTGTATGTGTGTGGGGGGGGCATTGATGGTCCTGATTAGCTGTGCGCAAATAGATGACCAAAAATGTACACCAATACTTAATGTCTGAAAGTGTCGAAATCCTTCAGTTCAGTTCACACAGCTTGATGCTTCTAAATAGAAAAGCATAGAATAGAATAGGAACAACCAAATATGAGCCAAATGCTAAGCATCTGCTAGGAGTATAAAGCTCTTTGGCATTTAGAGTTTAAACTTTCACTGCTAATTTCACATCTACAAGGTAGATCAATGTGTGTGATGGTGTGAACAATAAGTAGATAGATTGTTAAACCTTCAGCTGCTCCGCTGGGCCTGAGACACTTTTTTATTATATACACAAGCCATTACTATGTGTCACTGCTGTGTATCCATCTCCAAACAATATCAAACTGGCGAGTGTTGCCACAAGGTGGGTGTGCCTAATAAAGTGGCTTGTCAGACTTTATACACTATAGAGTAAGCAGACATTGTATAATGACCAGCGAGTGAATATAATCTCAACTAAATTAATCTTATTCTAAATTCACACAGGGTCCTGAAAATTGGAACCTTGGGGTGGTACCATGACAACATGCGCTCTCGCTTCAAGCGCTTTGGCAGTGCCAAGGTGATGAGGTCACTCTACAAGAGATTAAATGAAGAGGGTGGGTGCTATAGAAAGCATGCTGATAGCCTGCAATGTGTCAGAATGACATTTAACATCATTCCACCATGGTATCATGCTTTTCTCTGGATGTGCAAAACACAACACACTTTACACTACTGAAGACACACTTATTTGTTTGTTTTTTGCACAGTTCAGCACAGATTTGTTTGGCCTTCTGGAATTGATACTGTTTGTTTTTCAGGCATCTGACTTTACATGCAGACTCAAAGGGATTGTTTTCTTATCTGCCTTGCAGCAAATAGTTAAGCCATGAGCAATGATTCACCATGGAGTCATATGATTTTAGAGGGACTGGGTGAAGCCCACAAACATTACATTCCCCATGAAAGGCTACCAGACCCACCTGACAGGACTGGTCATGCTTTATGTGCCTCTAAGAAGGATACTGGGTCAGTGATATGTTGATCTGAGCTAGAGGGCTGTACCCACAGTGCTGAGGCAATAACAGACCCCATTTTGTTCTATGGTCTGAGTGTGGTCTGTTGCCTTGCAAGATGAGACATGTTACATGGACATAGCAGTCTGAAAGCTAAACATTAACTTTAATATTATTGTATGTCATTAACACCAATGACCACCCCATACTTAAACAAAATTATTTACTCTGTACACATTTAAATGCACTAATACTGTTTAATGGCAACCTGGAAAAAAGAAATATTACATGTGCAAACATTTATCTGCCACTAGGCACATTTATGTTCTATGTTAAATTTTTTCCCCCCACCATTTCTAACTCAGCATGGTGAATGCAGACTAAGGTTAACTGTCATATTTAAACATGTGTAGACCTATCAAGAAACCAGGTCATTTGACCAGAGTTTCAAATGACAAGAGCAGTTGATATGCTACAGTTTGAGCCATATAACTACAAGAAACAAATAGATTATTCACAAATACTAATACCACAGCCTACAGCTGAATGGCTGCCCTGTTATGGATCCTGGCTGGCTGTCTGGCTCCATGAAAAGTCTGCTGGAATGAAATGTTAATGCTAGGGTTCCACCAGTTTAAGTTGTACCCAGAAGGCACAGGATGTTCACGTTATTCCCCCTTGTTCATCCAGATCGCCATGACGATGACACACAAAGCATGCCAGACATCCGCAGTGAGTCAACAATTGACTTATGTTCCAATGATTCAAATCTAACAAATCTTTGACATGTATTTTGTGATACTTGGAGACATAATTTTATTCAGTATAATAAGAAATTAGATATATCAAGATGAGAGTATATATATATATATGAGAATGACATAAGCAATATGAGAAAGATGAAATATTCTCACATATCACATATATGCTCACCTCTCACAAAGTTAATTTTATATTTTTAGATGTGTTTAATGGCCATGATGATGACCATCTGGATGCAACAGAAGCCCAATGCTATAAGCAGGTAGAACTCTTCACTCATTGTTTCATATAACCAATGACCAAGTCAGAAATCTTTAAGTCCTCAATGCTTTGTCCTCTTGAGATGCGGAAAACAAAGCGTCTTCTCTCTGTCCACCCCATTGACCTGGACATGGATGAATATGCGAGCCACTCCCGGCGCCAATCTGTGCAGGCAAGAGTGCTTTATTTCAAACACATTGTATTCAAATAAAACATGGTGTTTACAGCCAGTTGGCACTGACTTACTAAACTATTTCCTGCCTCTGTCAGTATATTCAGGATGAACGTGGCCTATCCCGAAATGATCTTGAATACACCCCTGACATGTACCATCACTATCCTAACCATCGCATTAACCGCAGGAAGAGTCTGGACCGCTTCTCACGTCCAGGTATTATATATAATAGGCAGTAATACACACAGATATATATATGTGTGTGTGTGTGTGTGTGTGTGTATGTGTGTGCGTGAGCTATCCATACATTTATTGTGGCATGTACCTGTCAGGTCTATGGTCAGCGGCCACTAGACAGCGCGATTTCTGTTTGTTGGACTTTTATTTTGACAAGGGGGTAAACGGAGTCGGTTTCCCATCGCAGAGATGCCGATTCAGCTCTGGGGACAAGTGATGGGAAATTCGGATCTTTTCAGAGAGCCGGCTCTTGTGGCTCGGATCCTGCTGAAGAGCTGGCTCTTTCGGTTTATTATCGCTTGTAGACTCAAATTTTAACCTAACCAGGCAAATTTGAATGCTTTGTTGCTGAAATAAACCCTTTTGCATTTAGTGTTTTATGAGAAGCCTTATAATTGCCTAATTTTGTGTTTTTATTCTGTTACATAAGCAGGCATTCTTACGTTTGTTTAATATTTTTATCAAACTTTTAACTGCAAACAAATCCACAAATCCACAGAACAACACTGCAAACAAATAGAACAGAAACACAACAAAACTCAGTAAACCAAAAGTATGTCCTCAGTGCAAG
>JBBMFX010000101.1:4070460-4086018 GCA_037832545.1 Rhabdalestes septentrionalis | reverse complement strand
CAAACACAGCTCAATCCAATGACCCTAATGGTCAAAATAATGTAATCTTTGAGGAATTTATATATTTATATTACCAATTTGAAAATGGCAGCAGCCCTTTGCCCTTACTAAGCCTGATGTGCAAACACATACACACACAAACACACACAGGAAAGCAGAGAGAAACATCACTATAGTGCCCTGCAGCACTCTCAAACAGACTCTATACAGTCTATATATAGAACCAGCGAGCGTTTCCATTTCCTCCCACAGCTGGCACCTGTGTGTAGCACCACATGCCCACACTCACACACACACACATACAATGCACAGCCCAGTTAAGCTGCCATCTAAAAACTAAGCGTTAATCACATGTCTTGTATTGTAACAATGATTCTGAATCTGTCCAAACAGACCCCAAATGAATATTACTGTGATGTAAAGATGAATTTAATAATTTCTTACACACTGTTGCTGAATCAATTTGTGTAAAATTTCTTGTCACACTAAATCACTTCTTACAAAATCTAATCGCAGTGAAATTTCATCATGATCAAACTAAATTGTGGTGAAATCTGAGTTTTATAATTTGACAAAACTTGGAATTCCTGACATATCGATGTTTCACTCTGGTCCACAGGCGTGACACGAGTGCAGACATTCTACTGTTGTATTGAAAGAAAGGTCAAGAGGTCAGGGCAACTATCTCAGTACGCTGATGAGTTGGAATACACTGTTCTTGATATCATGGCATTCCACCAGCACAGCGTTTATCGGCCTCCGCTGGTGATAAACACACATGAACGAGAGCTAGAGAACCACACGATTTCATACATTTTCTCACACACCTCGCATTCCAGCCGGCCTGTATCGTACTTGTGACCTGCATGGCTCTGGCCCATAGTGAACGAAAGCACAGGTGTAGTTTCCAGTGGGAGGTGGGGGAGGTATGGGGACATTCCCTAAAATCACCTTTTACCCATAAAATTAAAAGACTCTGAGAAAATCCTTTAAAGGTCCCATGGGATGAAAATATTATTTTATGAGATTTTTTAACATGAATAGTTCCTCTAGCCTGTCTATGGTCCCGCAGTGGCTAAAAAATGGTGATAAGTGTAAAGAGTGCCTTGATCATCCTGCTAGAGAGAGCGACAGCTCATTTGGCCCGATCTGAAATTTTCCCCATATGTCGTCATGAGGGGAAAGGGTACCTCCCCTTTCTCCTGCTTTGCCTTTTTCAACTTTGAGTACAGTGTGTGTGTGTGTGTGTGTGTGTGTGGCCCCCTGAAATAGCAGTGGCCACCCCATATAAAAGTTTCTTTTGTTTGAACGGAGCGGTGAACGGAGAGAGACGAGTCGACTCCTCCAACTCGACTCCTCCAACTCAACTTCTCGACTCTCAGTATGAATGGAAAGGAAGCGGAATTTAAGCGAATATTGGTTTTATAATTTTGTGGTAAAGATAAGTTGTCTCCAAACAAAATGGCGCCTCAGAACTTTTCCGCAAATGAATCCCGCTACAAACCGAATCATGAGTCAAAAAACGTGAAATGAACCGAATCGTGGGTTCAGTGTATCGTTACAGCTCTAATATATATATGTGTTGGGGTGGCACCATTTACAAAACCAATGATTCAGTTTGGATTATTGTTTGAGGGTGAGGTTTTCGGTTTGTTTTTTTCTTGATACAGCGAGAAGGAGATCGTTGATGATTTCAGCATGCTTTTCATTTATTTGGCAAAAAGGAGAATATGAATTGCCATCTACAGGAACTTTTTTGCCTTTTAGCACACAAAGATTTAAATATTACACAATATCAATTTAGCTTAAAGCTCAGACATTTAAGTAAGTCAGAATTAATTAAACATAATTACCTATAACAAGGTCATAACAATAGCAAAGGCCATAAACAAAAAGTGAAACTAATTCAACTAGCTCAGCACAAAAACAGTAATAACAATGCTTCTATGGGCATTTTTCATGAAAACCTGAAGTACGTAATCTTATGGCAGATTTGGTTCTGGTCAAGTGTCAGTATATTAGAAATCCCGAGATCAGAGAAAATGAATGAGTGTGCACACAACTTCTTTAACAAATGAGAGAACCAGGGCTCATTGGAAAACGTCTCGTGGAGCCTGTCAACCTGTCTGACTGTGAAGTTGGACGGGGGCGGGAGCTTGTCTCGCAGAGTTATGACGTTCGGGGTGCCCATGCATACGGGACCGTAGCGCCGGTTCTCTGCGGAGGAGAGCTTCGAAGGTCATGTTGAATTTACCTTGGGTAGCTGAGGTTCCCTGTAAATTTTTGATTTGTTACGTTTTTTCTGCGGCAGAGCTGCAGGGAGAAATGCACCGTTAGACCCGTAGCTAATTTTAATCCTCTCCGGCACCATTAAAGACAGACGCGCCTTTTAATGCACTCTTCTTTTAGGCAGCTTAATGAAGCTCGTATCATTTCGTTTGCCCCCTGGTGGTTGGATGACATTTGAGTGAGAAAGTGCTTGATTAGATACGCAGCAGAGCCGCTATTCAAATGTAAATATCGCAGACGACCATCTTCATGTAATCGTGGCAGCCAAATTCTCCGGCACCATTAAAGACAGAAGCACCTTTTAATGCTCTGCAGTTCTAACGGTTTATTGCTAATAACTCGGAGGGCTTGAAGGGGTCATTAGAAAGGTCTCCTGGAGGCCTATTTTACTTTGAAGATTGATGCAGATTGGTGCTTGCTCAGTGGAGCTCTGAAGTTTGGAAGTTCTGTGGGTCAAAAATAATGGGACAGCTTGAAGAGGTTGAACACGTGGATTTCTCCAGTTCTGGGTGGAGGAGAGCTTCGTGCTTGGGTTTGTTAGAAAGGTCGTATGGAGCCCTATCTAATATTGTAATTTGTGGAGCATCGGAGCTTGCCCTGTGAAGCTATCCTCCGTGCACACAGGACTGTCATGTCGGTTTTCTGTGGAGGAGAGCTTTGCCACCGGTCACATTACATAGAACTGGGGGAACTGAGGGTCCTTTTAACATTCCGGTATGCTCAAAGACCAAGAGATCGCTGTTTGCACCACTTTTGAATGCAGGCGAAAGTAAAGATACCCTACGATTATGTATTTCTGTTCAAAAACGCGGAAGAGGTCTATTGTGCATGCCATGAACCGCTGAACCATGCCCCCCCACACACGTTCCGAACCGTGACAAGTGAACCGAATTGTTATTTTTTTCAAGGAAACATACCTCCCCTAATATGTGTGTATTAGGGGTGTGCAAAGTGGCCGGTATTTGTATCTGTATTTGTCGAGGGGGGGAAAGTATTTGTATTCGAGTAAAAATCGAAATAGGTGTAAAAATGCAGGCATAAATATCCAGCTGTCTAAATTACCGAGCTAACAAAGCTTCGTAACAGAGGAAACATGAGGGCACCCAACTGCAGATGTCAATAATGCAGCGTAATAATAATCTCCCGATCAAACTCTGCTACCCGAAAGTGATAAACTGCCTCCAGAACCCAGTTAAGGCACAAAAATCTATTCAACAATATAAGAGATTAAGTCTTTTTTTTGCTCTGCCGAGCCTCCTCCATTGCTGTGTGCTGCAGCCTGAGTCAGTCACCTCTTTTACGAATATACATATACAATTTATTTTTAAATCAGCATCTCTAGGACAGGGTTCTCATGGGTCAAGGAATTTCTGGAATATCAGGGAATTTTATCATTTGGGTGCCAAGTCAAGGCATTATTAGGGAATTTTGTTAATAGCATGTAGTGCAGTAGCCAAAACCTGATGTGTATTTATGCATCTTTGTTCCATGTGAGTGTTTTTGTTTTGTTCAAAACATCTCCAGCTCAAAAAATGTGCAACATTCTAAAATGCAAAATCTTCAGAAAGTCTGTGTCGACATATGTCCTTACAAATGCTAACTTACCAAACATGCCAGCCAAGTGTAAATTTCAAGATATTTTGCTTGAAAAAAAAAAGAATTAAAGGACTGACACATCCAAAGTAAAGATGACAGAAGAGCAAAATGCAAAGAGTGTAAATCAGTAATACTTTTCTCCAATATGGAAGAGCATGCACTTATGAGTCATGCACTGGGAAAAACATGTTGCGACAATGAAGACGCTTGACAAGAGCCACCTCGTCTCAAATTCCCATCATTGCATTTCTCCAGTCATTCACATCAAACTGCTTTACAGCATATCAAGCTGCTTTGGTCAGAATTACCCATTTTACCGTGGACATTTCTAGATTAAACATGCATGTAGAGGATGTCTGATATGCGTTGATGTTTTGGTATGGTCCATTCAACATGCCAAGCTGCCTTTCTTCAACAACAGTTATGTAAATCCAGTTTTGAATTCTGTAACCCCTTTAAATGCCCCTTTCTGCTCAGTATCCAAACCTTATATTGGACATTTCTTTATATGTCTACACAAGCATACCTTATTCTGCTTTATGAGTTATTGATTAGACGATCATCTGAATCAAGTTTTATTTAATGAGGAAAAGTATAAAAAGCACTCCCCTCTTTCAATGTGACCATTTGGATGGCAAAACAATACTAGAAGTATGACATTTGCTTTAAGAGTGAACAAGAAATTTCATTTTATTTTATTAACTCAAGTTCTGTGAACACTGCATCATTTCTATTATTTTGATGTATTGTTATGTCCTTTAAAATTATGCTTTGAAAAACACTTTTTATTGATATTTTCAGCAAAGATGTTCAGTTCAATACTTGCACCTATAAAAGATTAAACCTTAGAACCTGAACATTTTAGCAGTTGTCTCTTATTTTTTCCAGAGCTGTATATGTATTTTTGTATATTCACATTTTGTTCTCTCCTCTGCAGCCAATCCAGCCTTCTGTAAGTCAATTGGAGGAGGAGAAGCTGAAGAGGAAGCTGGATGAGCTGATGAGTGACAGAGCTCTATCTTCTGACGAGGATGAGCCAAAGAAACCACCTCAGTACAAAGGCTCTGGAGTGAGAAGCGGTATCATCGGTGACAAGGGCCCATCGGCTCCTGTGGCACAGGAAGCAGAACTGAGCTCATCTAGTGACGAGATGCCCAATGAGGCACAAAAGGTAACAACCCACACAGGTTAATACACACACGCGCACACACAAACACATATGCAAAGACATACGCAGTAATACTAACAACCAGTTCTTGGGATCTACAAAGGTAAGGAGCTTCTTTAATAAAAAAATTTATGGTTACTAAAGCAGTTTAATGTATGGGTACTAAAGCAGTTTTAATATTTATAGATGCACTTAACCCTTAGAAGTCTGTTGTTAACAGGTTTGAATCTGTGCTTCTTACTTTAATGCTAAAATGCCCAAATCCTGCATTTTACAATTCTGCTTTTTGCCCTGAGGTCTACTTTTGGAATTAATGTGTTATATTTTATTCATATTTATTGGTATGATTGTTTTCTACACAAACAGTCTTTTGTTACTGTGAGTGGTAGTGAGTTCCAAAGCCAGGGAGCAGAGTGGCTGAAAGCCCTGCTGCCCACAGTGGTAAGATGGGTGGAGGAGACAGTCAAATTGTTGGAAGAGGAGTATCTAAGGTTTGGAAAGGGAGTTGCAACATGAAGGCGGTCAGACAGGTATGGAAGGGCAAGGTTATGAATGGCCTTGACGATTAAAAGAAGGAGTAATGTGATGGACAGGAGTAGTTCTTGTAATGATGCAAGTGGCTGAATTCTGAAATTGAAGTTTATGGACAGTTTTGTGAGACCGAAAAGGAGGGAGTTACAATAATACAAGTGAGAAGTTACAAGACACAAGAATATTATCTGTATGGGTAGTCAGAAAAGGATGGAGACAGTTGATATTACAATGATGAATATATGCAGACCAAGTAAAGTTATTGAAATGCGATTAAAAATAAAGAGCACTGTCAATGATGACCCCCAAACTCTTAACTGATGTTGATTCAGTACCAATAGGCAGGACATTTTGTCACTATTTAATTTAAAGGGGACCTATTATGCAAAACTCACTTTAGTTATGAAAGATCTATGGGCTATACAAAACATGTTCGTGAAGTTCTTTACACAAAATCACTCTCACATAAAGATATATCACCAGCTTTAGTCTTCACGGTTACATGTCCTTTCAAAAATGATCTGTTTAGATCAGCGTTTCTCAACAGGGGCGGTTGAAAACCATCGGGGAGCGTTGAGAATGAGACAGCTGAGAGGGGGGCGTTCATTTATTATATATATAAGCATATACAATAAACAGACTTTGTTCATTTTAAAATGAAATAAGATGTAATAATATATACATGGAATGATTAGAAATAAATAGGAATACCAGCGCCTTGTGCTCTGATCGTTCTGAGTACTTTCCCTTCGCGGGTTAAAATCTCACATCCAATCAAAATGTACACAAGCACAGTTACGTATTGGTGTTCTGCATGTGACGTCACATTCCCCCCACGTCTATAAGGACGTCCATGCTGGACGGCAGGAGTGAGTTTTAGGGCGAGTGTATGGAAAAGAGATATAGTGAACATAGTGAAAATTGTTATTTCATGCTGTGCAGCTGGCTGTTTCTGTTATTGACACATTTTATCATGCGTGTAACATTAATTATGTACTTAACCCTCTAAGCGCCAAAGTCACAGAACGGCGCCAAGACGACACCATGAATAAAATAGACTGTAGGTAGAAATATCATGTAATATAGCGTGTGTATTCCCTATCACTAGTTAGTAGACATGTAGTACTTTGATTTAAGACCCAAATTACGTCCTCTTCTCGTTTAAGGTTTCAGAAGAAGCCTGAATCAGACGCGATGTCATTGGTTCTGAGGCAGTCAAAGGACATTACGAGCGGCATGGCTCCGCGGAACGAGCACCAATTCGCGTCAAATTTCACAGTTAGAGAGGGCTCGGTGAGACCTTTCAAAAGACCCCTTGTTTGCCATAATACCCCCGGAGTTTTAGCCAAAAGTCGTTAAAATGTAATGGTGTCCAATTACTTTTGACCACCATGGACCTTCCTAGCAGCAATTAGCTAATTAGCATAGAACAGCCCTTCATCTGTCGGGACCATACCCACTACATTAATTGAAGATTCGCAATTTTGTCCGCTAGTTTCACGAGTATGGATGAACACCATGAACACGGGGCCCAGGGAGCAGTGTGTGGGGTCATTACTTTGCTCAGTGTAGGTATTTAAGTAGGTAGGATGGGGCGTCGCCAGCAACAGCTTTTTTGCATTTAACGGACAGAAATCTGAAACCTTGTGTTTTGAACATAAGCCAAACTATGAAGAAAATACCTGGTGATATCTCTTTATATGAAAGTTATTTTGTTCAAATCAGGGAGGAAAGTGGGAGATTGGAAGTGGGTTTACTAGTAAGATAGAGCTGGGTGTCATCCGTGTAACAGGGAAAATTGAAATTAAATTTACGGAAAATTTTACCAAGGTGAAGGACATAAATGTTGAAGAGGAGGGGGCCCAGGACAGAGCCCTTTGGTACACCTGAAGAAACAGGGGAAGGCTGGGATATAAAAGATTTAAGCTGAATTAACTCAGGAATAATCTGCTGTAAACTGAACAGGCAGATATATATAATTGTGTGGACTTTTGTGACATCACAAAAACAGTGATTTCAACATAGCCTGGAGGGTGGTGTGAATGGAATGTTTTGAAGTAATGTTTACATACTATATACATCAACAATCTGTTGATGTATGAAAAAAGAACACATCAAAAAAAATTCCAAAAGACAGAAAAAGAATAAAACTAAAAAAATCACATTTCCATCATATGGATTAATAAATAGCAAACATTGTTTAAGTAGGTTTTTACTTTACACAACGACAGTAATTGAGACGTCTAAGGGTTAAACTGTTTGTGTTTTCGACATAATAGCATTGGATATTTTTAACTTTGAATACCACAAATTTCTCACATTAGTAGTCATTTAATGGTGTCCAAAACTTACACTCTGTTGTACCCTTTCAATAAAATGAGTTATAAACAATGAGCACCCTTTAAAGCTATGTCAGTAGCAGTAATTAGCTGGTGTGCATATGCAGTGCTGGCATATGTAAATAAAGTATTTGGAAGACCCCAATATATCAGTGCAGAGCTGCTGTGTTAGTAAGCCTCTTCTCCTCTCAGTTAATTGCTGTTCCCTCTACATGGCTTTCAGAGATCCACCGCGGCGGCCCTTTGCGACATCACAACCGAGATTCTAAGAACCCTTAATGCCACTGAAAGTGCTATGACCGAGTTGGCCCCTTCAGAACCTAATGACAGACCTCAGTTAGCGGGCACAGATGTAAAGAAAGCTGATGATGCATACAGGGAGCTTGAGGAAAATGTAAGCTCGCAGATACTTCTGACTTAACACATACAGTCACGCCATAACACATATCCCATAGGCTGGGGTGTACACAGTGTCTCCTAGACATTTGGTGTGCTCCTTAGGGGAGAACAATTGGTTAACTTTGCCTAGGTGTTTGCACCTTTAGCAGAATGGCTGATGCTCCCACACTCTTGCAGGTGTATCTGGCTGCAGGGAAGTCCTTTGACATGGAGAGGAAGTTGAGGAAGATTGAACGAAATGCTAAGTACAGTTATGGGGGGCCACTCACCGACTCTGAACTGTCTGAATTGGAGGACCAGCTTGCAGTAGCTGCTGCAAAGATGCAAAACACAGAGAGTGAGGTATAATAGCATTGAATTTATGGAGGCAATGCTTGTAAATTCTTTTCTATTTGTCTTATTTTACTAAAACCATGAACACTCTTCTCTTCTCAGGTGTCGGACATTGAGATCAAAATTGCTGCACTTAATGCATCGGGACTATCAATAGATAAGGCAAAGAAAAAGGTGAGCTCAGTGGCATAGAATTTCATTTGAGGGTGGCACGAGCTAGGAATCATTATGTTGAAGAGACATCGCTATAATGAGGCCAAATAACCAATTACCTATTTCATTTTTGGGTATCTGAAAAAAGATGACTTGGTAGTTATAATTTAGTTCCCTTTCTTTACCACTACCAAATTTACTGATACAACTTAGATAAGAAATATCAGCCTATACTTGTGGATAGCATAGCTCATTTGTAGAAATAGTATTGCAGACAAGAGTTTCAAACAGTCTTTACTTGACAGTAATAACAATAACTGACCATTCAGTAAAATGATATATTGTTATAAATAACAATATACAGATTCATTTCTTAAACAGAAGGCCTATTACTATGTTATTACTGTGATGTATTTTGTAACTACTGCTATTGTAACTAGCATCACAGTAGTTTGTAATGTAGCAATGGATGTTTGAGAGACTTGAGGTCAAAGGGGTTAGAGTACACATGCCAGTGAACTGTTGTTGAACTGTCAAACATGTTGTATCTTAAAAAGTTCCTGTACAGTTCTACCCTAAAGTGCATTTTTGGGTTTGCAGGCATCAAGCATACAACAAAGAAGAAAGTTTTCCCAGGACATTGCCACAAATCGAGTTCACTTTTGAAGTTCAGAAGGGCCCCATTAGAAAAACAGGGCTAGAAGGCTTTCATTAAAGCCTTTGCTTTAACAGTACTTTGAGTATTAATAGTCCCTCTACTTTATTCTGCATTGTTTAGTCTGATTTTCAATGTTGACCCATTTTTCCATTGCAGTGAAATTCTGTCCAGTATGTGTAAAACACACTGTTGTAGCTTTTACTGGTGTTCTAATTCTGTTTAGTCATTGAGTCATGTAACCCCCCATCTGCTGAAATGAATGTATTATTTGCTGTAAGCAGATCTCCATCAGACGGTACTTCATCTGTCATTGCTTAGAGCTGGTAAAAAGGTGAACTAGTTAAACTGTATTTATCTCAACCAGTTCCACTTACTTGATGGGCACAACTGTATTCAGCCAACACTTGGAGAGTCTAGGATGGCATCTTAACTGCCACTATTGCAATATCAAAACACTTGGAGGAGAACACTGCTACATCATTAAAGCTACACCCATGCTGGCTAGCATCAAACGGGGTGAAAGAAGGGGTTTGATGTAAATACATTGTTTTATGTCAGGCAGACATTAGTTTAACTACATTTGACTATGTTTAAGGAATGAAAGAATGGCAAGAATATGTTAATTATATGTTAAGTGATTGCCACACAACCCAGCTATCACAG
This sequence comes from Rhabdalestes septentrionalis, assembly GCA_037832545.1. Taxonomy (NCBI): domain Eukaryota; kingdom Metazoa; phylum Chordata; class Actinopteri; order Characiformes; family Alestidae; genus Rhabdalestes; species Rhabdalestes septentrionalis. The sequence continues at coordinate 4,075,889 of JBBMFX010000101.1, read as the reverse complement.
AGCCTCACTCATGGGAACAAAACAGTCGGGAGGGGTTAAACATGCACAAGACAACACAATGAGGGAATAAACTAAGGGGGCAGACTAACGTGCAAACAGATGGACACACTAGCCAACAGGAAAGAGTTTCCTTCTCAATTTTTCTCATGCAATGGCCTGTGAGAGCGAAGGTACGTTTAAAATGTATGTAGTTATGCAGCAAAGACTGAAGAGGGAGCTCTTGCGCCATATGTGTTTCTTGTGTTGCTTGAAGCACTTGCTATGAATGAGACATATTTCAGTTCATTATAAGAGCTCGGCATGTAAACATAAATGCTGAATTCTGCAATTACATATTAGCTCATGACATAGGCACATGAATAAATAGACCAGGAACAAACAACACAAGACTGCAGACAGAACAAAAGTAAATGCAAGAAAAACAGAAGGGCAACAAATCAACAGGATGAGACAACATTTACCGCAGATGACTGCTAAAGTTTGAATGACTACATTATTATAACAGATACTGTAGTCTAGCAGTGAGGTTTTGTGTGCAAAATGCAGAACAGAGGTAGATTTTTACCTTGATAGGCATTAATATAGATTTGCCTCCCCTTTAACAAGTAAGTTCCACTGTATACAAGTTCTTCCACATTAAACTCTGCAAAATGTAATGTTTCTTCATTTGTGCATATGGCATTTCTGCACAGGGCAGAAAAGGGCCTTAACCAAACAACAGCCAAGAATTTAAAAGGAATTATACCAACTTTTAAAAATGTCAACATCTGTAAATTAGTATATTGTAAACCGTCGGCGAGACAAACTAATGCCACAAGCTAATTAATGCCACAAGCTCCTTAACAGAAAATGAATTGAACATATGGTTATATGTACACTGCCTTATACCTGAGACAAGGCTTGCCCGAGACAAGGCTTTTGTTGAGCTTTCACTGTGCCACTGTGCTAAATATTATTAGAATTACATGTAAAACTTGTAGAAATTACCGAGTTACTACAAAAGTTATCTTTAGTGCATCATTTCACATCAAACCACTGTCTACATGAGAATGACTCCTTATAAGAATGTAGGTAGACGGATGAACAGATATGTAGAGGGCTAGAATGGAAAGAAAGAAAGAAAGAAACCTTTATAGTAAAGGAAAGACATTGCTGCCTGAGGCATGTGAATGAGATCAGAGGGAAAGCGAGCTATTAAAAGAGAAGGGAGGGAGAGAGAGATTGAAAGAGAGAGGGGGGCAGAGAGGCTCCGGGAACCCCGCCCCCTGTGCAGCCACATCCACGCAGTGCTGCTCCTCCGGCCTGCGCGAGCCGAACTTAAGTTTCAAGGCGAGCACGTTTCGCTTCCACACGAGACCCTGACAAAAACACAGTTCCAGCGGAGCAGGTCAGAGAGGATGAGTCGCTGCGTTTCCAGCCCGGCGGTATCATGTCGGATTATCGAGCTGTCATGATGTTCTATCACGGGGTGTCTGACTGAGTCGCTGCTCTGTGTCAATGCTGTGTTCTCCGAGGAGAGGTTCCAGCAAGGCTGAGAGAAATGGACTGATGACCATGTAACCTTGACATTTTGTAACCTTTCCACACACCCTTTTTAACACGAGCTGCTATTTTTGGAATATTTCCTGAACCACCCGGGCTGTGTTTTTCAAAAGCGAGCTGTGAATAAGTCAACATGGGCACCCAGGTCCCGGGCAGGAAGAGGATTCCCAACAGGGAGAAGCTGACGGCTGAGGATGATGCTCTGAGTCAGATCGCCCGAGAGGTGAGTGTGGGGTGGATGTGGTGGAGACAGTAGAGCAGAAGAGCTTGGGGATCTGTTTTGAGGAGTTCAGCCGCGTCACACTGCGCAAAAATGCACCGATCCTGACCTGATGTGGTATCAACGTGTTTCTTAAGGGGGTAGAGGGAATAAACGCTTCAGAAGAGGGCTGTCAGGATTCAGAAGGGCGGATTCTGGTTCTACTGTGGAGCAGGGTGCTTTATAAAGACTAGAATAAGTGGTCTGAGAGCCGGTTGACAAAGGTTCATTATTATTCCAGAGGACGCTGGTATGTAGCTGTGACCTACATGTACACGTCGCGGGGGGTGTGTGGGAGTGGGCTGCGTGGATAGGCTCGAATGACTTCGCCAGTGGAAGTACAGTGTCTGAAGCTGGCTGTCAGGGGTCTCACAAAGACACCTGCAAAGCTCTGTGACGCCTTTGGGGAGCAGAAAAGCGAAAATGGGAGATAAGCTCCCCAGACTGCTGACGTCAGAGCTGTGGAGCTCAGGAGTGATGCGGGTCATTCTGTTCTGCTCACACCCTCTGCTGAGTATCTATCTATCTATCTATCTATCTATCTATCTATCTATCTATCTATCTATCTATCTATCTATCTATCTATATAAATAGCAAAAGTTTGAACACCCTCATTATATAACACACTTGTACACATTTTAACACACAGTTAGTGTTTGTTTGTTGAATTTTAAACCCAATCATTTAAAACTCAAATAAAAATGAAATTTAACTGTGCTCTAAAATAATCAAAATAATGTCCTGTGTTTGTTTTTGAAAAGGATGTGTTAACCTCTTTTCATTTAGAAAGTCAACAAAACATGTAATTTGACCATGGATGCCCAAACGATCACACTCAAACCCTTGACCTCTAAAGTCTGTTGACCACATCTGGAAAGTGTTTCCTCTAAATCTGCACATGGATTTCTCTCCTTAAATTCTTCAGTTGCACAGCTTGCCACCTATGATCTCCTCTAGCCAACCTTTCCTTAACCTAGATACTTAACTACTGTTTTTTTTAAAGAGGAGGAACAGTAGTTTATCACAGGAAATAGTTACACTGAAGAAAGTTCAAATATGTACACTCTTTAAAACAAAGGTCTATAAATTGTGTTTGGTTTGGGACATATGTTGGTATAGGACTTTTATACCAATTTTGGCATTTAGAATGATACTGCAGAATCTGGCATCCTATTTACAGAACTGTTCTTTAAAGAATCATTCGGGGGGGGGATCAAAATTGGTTCTTTCCCAACATCACTATGAAATAAACTAAACTTTCCAAACGGTGGGGCTAAACAGCTACAGGCAGAATAAGGATATTTATATATAAATATATATGTGGGTTGTCTTTGTGACATCACAAAAGTCATTTAAATCAGGCAGTTTTTGCAGTTTAGTTTCCATGTACTGACTGTATGGATGCACTTTTTTAGATGTTTAAAACTATTGCGGCAGCTGGTGGCCTAGTGTTTAGTGTGTTACCCCTATAAACAGAAGGCTGTGGGTTCATATCCCAGCACTTCTAGCATCACCACTGCGGTACCCTTGAGCAAGGTACTGTCCCCATATACTGCTCCCCGGGTACTCCTCATTGGTGGCAGGCCCCTGCTTTACTTGGTTAATAGGTTTAATGCGGAGAAAGAATCTTACATTGTTTGGGCTGTGTGCTTTGCTGTGGTGTGTTCACACATACCTACAACATGCCAATTTACTTTCATTCTTCAAAAAAGAATTGCCCTTCTGAAACAAAGAATTGCCCTTCTGAAACATGATCACTTTTATTTCTTCAGTTTGTTTGCAGTAGTAGACTTTGTTTCAAGCTGGTGTCACATGGAGGGTTCATGTCCGCACAATAGCAGTCATGTGAATGTCCTTAAAATGCTTTGCCCATGCTTTTCAAGTTCTGAAAGACCAACCTTTGAGAAGGATCACAGAACATTACAGTTTCAAGTTTGGACAATATGGCAGAGGCATAATTTGATTTGTAAAGGCATGTTTAGTTCTCTGAGCTTTGCAAATAAGTTGGTACACCCACAAAATCTATAATTTTACATTAAATTATTGTTATATTGTTGTGTATTTATTGTGTTGTTCTGTATTTATTTTATTGTTTCTGTGCCAAAAAGTAGCAGTACATGCAGTACATGGAATAACAGGAGGAATCAAACCATAGGCCAAAAATAATAATTTAATGGCTGATATAGAATTATGCATTTATATGTGCTGGTTGTAAATTGTGTTTACAGGTTCTCTGTAGTGGTTTTAATTTCTACCTATTTAGGGATAAATGCCATTATTTAGTCGTTGTGTGTTATCACAGTCAAAATAGTCATACTGCCCATCCCTGCACACCTGCACCAGATGTTTTACTGGTGTGCTGAACCATTTGAAGAGAGGGCTATATCTATGGCATACAAATACATTTGTGGACATTAGACTTAACTGATAAAGAAAATTACCAACTCAAAGTGGCAGCAGTAGGTGTCTCTCTTTCTGTTGTGGCTTTTTAGTTCTAAACTTTATCACATAGGTGGAATCAGAGGGGAGTTCATGTTTAAATGTATAATAAGGTGAATGATTTAAATGTAATGTTTTTAATGTCAGCTAATGTTTTGGCTGAGAACAGATGTATTGTATACCGGTAGTCTCAGGGTACATGCATAATAAATGTATTTACCTTTCTAAACAAATTAATTGACTAATCATCCCATTTTAATTTTTTTCAATTAAAATTAATCTATTGAAATGTTCAATTCTATTCAATTCAGTTTTATTTCTATAGCGCTTTTTACAACCAGGTTGTCACAGTTTACAGAGTCCAGGTCCGAGCCCCTAGTGAGTAAGCCGAAGGCGACAGAGACTATCATTGCATCATTGCATGCAAATGCAAATATAAACACAGAGACTATCCTTCTCCTGTGTATATATTGAAGCTGGGTCCATGGCAGAAGTGAAGAATGGCTGGAGCTTGTTTGGAGAGTTTATAACACCCTCTTCAGCCATCTTTACAGCACTGCAGACAGATAGGGCTAGCTGCAGGATTTCTTCCAAATGTTTGTTCTCTGAGTGAAAGAGAAAAAGGAAGAAAGCAGAAAATGGTACATTTCACACAGGCCTTTCAAACAATTCTGTATGGTCACACAAAGATTATTGTACCCAGATGTTTTCTTGAAAATGTATAGATATGCATATCTCTTGTAGGAACTTAATGTATATATAAATTAATTGTGGCTTTATGTTGTCTTCTGCTCTCCTTGTTGCTAAATTTATGTTTCTTGAGAGTGCAGAAATAATTACAAATTTTTTGTCTTAAAAACAACTACTTGTAGTCATACAGCTTTATAATCAACATTGTTAGTAACCTGGAAAATCAGTGGCATTCTTGCTGGTGTGCAGTGCAATGGTGTAACTCCACCAAATACCTTACCATCCAAAACCATTTTTGCTGATGGGACTAATGCTAGTCCCAATTTACAGAATGAATCAGCCCTTTAGGTATAGTTACCGTATTTTTAGCCGTATAAGATGTTTCGGAATATAAGACGCACCCAATTTTAAAGGAGGAAAATCTAGAAAAAAAGTGTCCCAAAACTTTTGTCCACTCTAGATACATTTCATTTACATTAGAGCCCAGATCGGGCCCAAA
>JBBMFX010000101.1:4035000-4062695 GCA_037832545.1 Rhabdalestes septentrionalis | reverse complement strand
ACGTTGCGGTAATAAATAAACTTTTTAAAAAACATTAAGTTGTGACTGAGAGCCTCAGCCCAAAAATGTGCGTCGGCTCACCGGGCATTGCCCGGTATGCCTTATGGTCAGTCCAGGCCTGCCTGTAGCATCATATTTTAGCCTTACTTGGCAAATTTGAATGCTTTATTTGCTGATATGAACCCTTTTGCATTTGGTGTTTTTATGAGAAGGCTTATTATTGCCAAATTTTGTGTATTTGTTTTGTTACAAAAGCAGGTATTCTTATTTGTTTCATATTTTAATCAGAGGTTATACCTGCCCTACTAGTAGCTGCTGCAGCAGTTGTTGGTTTGGGACCTTTCTGAGAAGAAAATGCTGAAAAAACGTTTCAGTATCATGGACAACCCTTCTCACACCATGCGCACCTCTCACACCATGCACTCATTGCCTATAAATGCTGAACCAAACGCCACAGGAAATCCTTCCCATCTGTGGTGATATGTCTGTATAACTTTAAATGAACTAATAACCGAGTCCCCTTCAAATGAACTCACAGTCTGAACATTCAAAGCGTCCCCTTTCTCTCTGTCCACTTTTTGGACCACTTCTAAAAGCCTGAGTATAGTTCCTTTAAAGAGGACTGTATGTAAAAACACCCTTAAAGAAAGGATCAAAACAATCTTCTGCTTTCCTGTACACAAAAACATGCGTCAAGTTTGGTTGCTCCAGTCTTGCATTAGCATTAGCAATTTTGTGTACTTAGCACTAGTCTTCAGATGTTTATATTGCTAGTGTTGAATGGTGTACTCGCATTTCTGCCCCTCAACACTGTAGCAGTACAGATCATACAGTCTGTTTTACTCCTGTCATCGTCTTGTATCTTAAAATATTTCCAAATTGCTGACATTGCTTATTCGTCCAACTGAAAATAAATTTATAGCTAATGGATAGAATATCAGATGACAAGTTTCCAGCGTGTTGTCTCCCCTTAGATATTGAAATCAGGCAGGACAGCAAATCACACATGCCCAGAGTGATCAGTTGATGTAGTGAAATAGGATATTGTTCAGTGGTATTGGTGAATAGTATTGGCAATTCATGTACGAATACGAGTAGGAGTATTTTAACAAAGTATCGGCACGTTACCTAATCCTGGTAAGTTTCCTCACATGGCTTTCTCCTTGCAACACTGACATGAACACCATTGATGTTCAGTGTTTACCAGATGGGGGATTCATATTTGGTCCTCAGTTATCTCCTTTGATCGTGCCATGATACACTACCACAAACATGGTAAAACTTAGGTCTGCGTTCTTTAAATAACACAGGGTGCCCACTCGCACATAATTGGCATCACATTGACCTGAAAACATTTGACTCTAATCGCACTTTCAAATCACATGCAAATCCTAGTGGTACACATACATTCCCACTGACAGATACTATTGGATCATTTTCCTCAATGAGTGAATGACCAAGTGAAATAGTTTTGTCTCATTGATTTAACAAGGTTCTCTTTATTGACTTTGAGGATTTGTGTGAAAATCTGCTGATGTTTCAGGCCATATTTACGTAGTTATGTAGACAATTCTAAAGGGTTAGCAAACTTTCAAGCACCGTGTATATATTCTGTTGTTCTTGTTTAATTTGTTCATTGCAAACAGCTGAATGTTGGTATAATTTACCAATAAACCTGCAAAAACATCCAGAAATGTTTATTCCAATCGACAATTTTCATAACACTTTCTGAAATTAAATGACATTAAAACTTATAAAAGTAGCCTTTTTGATAAGTGATATATGTCTTATTCAAGTGTCAAGTAGCATCATGAGTGCTGCACCGCAGTAAAGTTTTTTTCATTAAGGTCTGCTATGTTAATTGTCATGAAGGGCTTATATAGGTATACATCAGTCTTGTGCACATTATTCTCATATAATGTCACTTTGCACTTTGAAAGGTCATATAATAAGGTCATATAATAACATCAGCCGTCAGGAAACAAACTTAATAATAATCATAATTAACATTTGCGCCATGTCTGTAAGAGCCAGGATGCTGTGGTCCCATTGCAGCATTCTCATCATAATGATGCTGCCTCCCCTGGTCGTTTGCTCTGGCGTGGTCCATCCAGTGAGCGAGGTCCGTCTCAAGCCGCTGGAAAAGATGAGATAATACTGTACTATTCTGCTTTGGCATAATGTTAATCAATAATTTAAACCAAAGATGGATTGAAAAAGAAGACAGTTAGAAGAACAACAACCAGTGAAGCAAAACAAAAAGAATGTAGGATCACGTCACTCAATGTCCCTTTTAGACTCTGGGAAAATAAAAAATGGTGTATTGAATTATGATTTTAACATCCTAACATAAAATGATTTGGTAATGTTGTTTATGTGGGTTGCAAAGGACAAGTTGCTGTAAAAAGTGACTCAGAGGTTCTGGATGTCAGGTTGGAGTAATCAAGAGAGAAGTGGATGTTTTGTGGGAGCTCAATGAGGGAATTGGGTCCAATGATTATAACGTCCGATTTATAGGTTAGTTGAAGGAAATTGACAGTCTCTGTAAGGCAGTTGGTGAGGGTAGAGTGGGTTTGGGATTTTGTGGTGATTTTATTTATTGTATTTGTTGTTCTTAAAGACCTGTTGTTTTTTATTACTGCTTTAAAAAAAATAAAATGTATTACTGTATTGAGCATAACAGAGCATACCAAAAAAAAATGTCTATGCATGAATTACTGTCTATACAGGGGTAACATCGGTATTTACATTCTAGCAATTCAGGAGTTCAGTGTAAACTGTACAGTACGAATACAGGTTTACCTCTACATTTTCTTCAAGGCTGATGAGTTTAAAATTAAATTTAAGTGTTTTGGCTGAATATTTGGGGGCATATCTTGGGTTTACACTATAAAAATAGGCATTTTAAGCATTTTTAACCACATCACAAAGACACATTTTTGATTATACATGGGTGCTCTTTGAATGTAACCCTCATGAAAAGCAGGAGCTTACTATATATATAGTACAGGACACAGAACTATGTATTTCCTTTAAGGTTCTCCGAAACCCAGTATCAGAGAGGCTTTCCCAAAGGGACTGGTGGTTGAAATGGGAGCTGAATCATATTATTGGTTAAAATAATTGCTGGATGTTTTACAGAAGGGCAAAATTCAGTTCACCTGTTCAAATTCTATGGTATTGTCATGTCCATTGTCAGCCGCAACTAGAGGCTGCTCTTTCTGTTGGTAAACCTTTATTTTGACCTGGTACACTGTCCAAGTGAATGTCCACAGCCAGCGGTGTTTAAGTTGAGTGATTGGGTGTTTGGATTTGTTCTGGTTTAGTGCTCTTGGTTTTGTGTACTGGTGTCGGTTCACCGTCCTTTTGGTTTGGATGTTTTCGCATAGTCTTGAATCTTGAGTGTTTCCTCACATTGTAAGTCACTTTGAATCAGTTTTAATTCTTTTTTGACTGAACATTTACAAACTGCACCTGAAACAAAAGCCAGTCAGCATAGCTACAGGGTAGATATAAACCAATAAACTGCATTCAAGTTTATATTCCTTAGAGAATGCCACTTACAGCCTCGTCATGGCCCATGTACATGAACTGCTGGATCCACTGTTGCACATCTGGACGGCTGCGGTCCCACAAGTTCCTCCTGGGCCTCCGGGGGGCAGAAAGGAATTCTTTGGCCTTATCGTGAGAGACGACCAGCTCAGCTGCAGACATGTGCTGGATGAGCACTGTGTAGAAGAGAGAGAGGTTCAGACCTACAGTCTGCATATTAACTAGTATTCTCACCAATGAATTTAGTGCAGTTTAAGACCTGAAATCTGGTGCCCTGCAAACACAAGGTTGTGAGTTCAAAATCACAGGACTGCTAGTGGCATCTCTGAGGTACCATTTGGCCGCACCCATGGCTCCACAGACACTGTGTGGTTGGCTGTGTGCTACTTCACTTGGTGAATGGTTTAAATGCAAATGAATTTTGTACTTTTTACACTGTGTGCTGATGTGTTCCCCGGTGACAAATGGAAACTTTACACAAATACCAATGCAGTCTAGCTCTAGAAGGGATGTAAACAGAGTTTTTTAATGTATTTTGCTCTATACTAGCTTATCAAACTTTATAAAAACAAAATTCTGAACTGTAATCTAACGTCTCTGTCATTTTGTCCTACCCAATTCTAATGCTAACTAGTACTGATTGGAGGATATTGGCTCATGTCAACTACTTGCTATAGTTAAGAAGGTGAAGATAATAGGTCATCTTTTGTTACGTTTACTGTGGTGCAAGTTCCTCCCCTGACATTTCATCCAAAAATAATATGTTTAATCAGGACTACATTACTTGGCTAAACACCAACATTTGAGATTCATGAATGTGGAAGATCTGTTACCTTCCCTTTTCTTTAGAAGCTTGTGCAGTGTACTTTCTTTAGTGGCACCTGGAAAATAAAGGTGATTCATTGAAGTTGTTTGGATTAATTATGTTTGTTGCTGCCAAATAAAAAAAATATTCAGATAAGAAAAATGTTTCCAAGAAAAGACAACTAATTAACATCCTATTTGTGGAATACACGGAAAGTAATGATTTATCTACACCTATTTTGAATCTGGAATTTGAGTCAAATAAATCAACCAAATCTTATTAAATATTTCTGTAAATCCCAACCCTGAATACCAAACATCCATTTGTAATTTTAGTAACGTCATCAAGTAAAAGATAATTGATTTTAAATATTTTTCATTATAACCTCCTAAACAACATTATATGACTAGGATATTGAATACATGGGAAAAGTGAAAAAGTGGAACATTCAAGGAATATTGTAAATAAAGTAGTTGATGTCCATCCCTTGAAATTCAGTATAATTCCATCAGAAAAAAAAAACACTTTTATATGTCAATGTAGGTCAAGTAAAATATATATTTAGTCATTTTGCATCAGTTCCCTTGGTCCATTCCTCATGAAATTTGGAAAGTGACATTAACAAAAAAAAAAGAACATAAACAAGGTAATTTTTCCAACAGTGACAACATATACGGTTTGGAATTACTGCTCACCTTGGCTCTGTTCTGCTCCTGAAAAAAAGATGTATTTGTAAGCAACACAATTAGTGACTCTCCGTAATAATGAGATTTTTTGTGAAGTATCTCAGGCAGCACTGCATGAGCAAAAGCAATAGAGCTTTTTTCCAGTACCTTTTCATCATTTTAGTCATTTTGAAAGGTAGAATGCCAAAATATATTCAGGAGAAGCAAACCTATGAAGCAACATACCTGAGGAGCTGTAGATGGTCAGGAACATAAAGAAGAGCAAAACATTTATGCAGAGGCTGTGGAGATTCATGGCAGTGGTCGTTATGTCTAAAGCTGTGTGTGTGTGAATGTACTGTGTGAGGTGAGAAAGACCCAGATGGGAAGAGAGGGTTAGAAGCCCCCAGGACAAAGGCATACCATTCCAGCGGGAGACCTGCTGGAGCCTGTGGAAGAATGCACCTGAAAGCAGAACAGCTTTGCAAGATTTCTCTATGTTTGGAGAAGTATAGCCTGCTCCTTGTTCTCTGCATCTGTAGCATGGAGTACACTTCCACAGACAATCATTTGAAAGCATTTCTCTGAATTTATTTAAAGAACAGTGTAGCTCTTGACTATAAACACACTTCTTCTAGAAGCCTCTGGACAGGTGCTAAAGCAACTGCCTATTATCTCCTAAACATGCTTGAAATGAATGAGTTTTTTCAGCACTTGCCTGTTGTCCTTGATTACATGTATGTTTTAGGTTACTTTACGACTGGTTGTCCATTAATTGTAATAGTTAACAGAACCATAACTTGTGTTATTAGTGTATTGTTGTTGTTGTTGATGAACAATGAAGTCTTTACTTCACAATGGTTTCTTACATATAAACAGTGAGTTTTTAAATACAACAATTATTTTCGGAATGTCAGGTCTGGGGACAATGAAGGCAACTACTATTGTTTACGTTTTGTATTTAGATTTTGTGTTTTGAACTTTTATTATGACATGGTAAGGGTTTTCTTTTTTATAGCCAAGGCTGGGGGTTATTGAATAATAAGTCTTTGTGTTTGTTTATAGGTTGGGGTTTTTGGGTTGGCGATACTTAAGGTTTGGTATTATTAGTTTTGGTTGTCAGTCAACCATCATGATGGTTTTTGATTTTCTCCTGTCTACTTTTTGGTTCAACTGAAGTCCTGTATCATGCCCTCGTGCCAGCTTCTAATTTTTATGAAAATAAAAGTACTGAGAATGAACATTAGAGTGTGAATTTGCACTTGTCCTTTCTCGGGAGATATGGAGCAACGTGACAAGGACAGGTTATTAATTAGGCATTCCTTAGTCATTATTTTTAACTGTAAGTCAATATTTTGAGGAATGTCATCATTTTGAGATACTAAAAACAGGCTTCCATGACGTTTGGATGCTGAAGAGGATGACTATAATGCCTTCACGCATTCAAACTTTGCTATAATTCAAGCTAATTCCTGCATGGTATCAGTTTTACAGCAGAAGTGAACACACTGAATTGTGGTTAGTTCCATGCAGAGAGGACTGGATAACATATATTCAGGTGGCCAGTACCATCTAACAAAAAACAAAGGATACCCACATTAATCAAAAACATATACTCCAAAAAAAACCTGATACACAAAGATAATCATCACAAAGATAATTTCTTACTCAAACAGTATTTCTGTGAACTGAAGCACAACAGTTTTTTCTACTTCCAGGCCTGCAAACAGAACACAAAACCTGTCCTGCCCCCACAGCCATCACAGGAATTACATTGACCAATTACCCCAGGAACCAAATAAACGATGCTTCAGTTGCTGGTGGCACCTCTTTGCCACTGGACCCACCAAACAAGTTGCAGGTAGCATCACAGACAAACAATTGGTAATGCTTACATACAACATTCTCATTTTATAGGACTAAGTTTGTGCACCAATTCAGCCAATAAAAATATTTGCTACATAATAAAATACTTGTGTGTTTTTGTATAAATACATTTGACAAATAGGTAATTTTTAAATTAATGTTAGATTAGGCATTTGTTTCATTTTTAGCTTCTGCTCTGCCTATACATTTTACCATTAGAAGTGGGCACAATGATCTGTTTACATTTGCAATGTAACAAAAGAAACACTGTTTATGTGCTGTCACACCATGACTGTAAATACTGCATTGGTAAAAACATGCCAAGACAGAGGCACTGGAAAGAATAAACTAGAAATATCAAGCTTCTGAGCAGGAAAGAACCAGAAAGATAAACCACCTAACCAAAAAAGAACTGGAAAGATCAACCATCTAACCAGGGAAGATCTGGGAATATTAAACACCTAACCAGGAAAAAAAACTGCGAAGATCAACCATCTAACCAGAAAAATGTGGAAAGGCCCACCACCTAACCAGCAATGAACTTGGAAGATCAGCCACCTAACCAGCAATGAACTTGGAAGATCAGCCACCTAACCAGCAATGAACTTGGAAGATCAACCACCTAACCAGGAATAACAGGAAATACAATCAACCTAACCAGGAAATAACCTATTCAGGGAAAAACTGGAAAGACCTACCACCTAACCTGGAAAACTACAGGAAAGAGCAAATGCCTAACCAAGAAAAATATATAAATATCAAGGATATAACCAGGAAAAAAACTGAGGAGACCAACCACCTAATCAGGAAAGAAATAGAAAGATCAGCCAAATAACCAGGAAAGATTTGGAAAGATCAAACACCTCACCAGGAAATAATTGCTAAGACCACCCCTTTAACCAAGAAGAGAGAGAGAGAGACAGTGTAAAGAGTTACTGATGCAAGCTTAATACACCCTCTTTATATGTGCAGATATTCAGTCCTCAGTGTTGCTCTGTTAATTCATATTTAAGTTCATTTGTAAGGAGTATTTCAGTCCAAATGATGTAGATTACAAAGCAGGGCAGCCAATCAGAAGGCATTTATATAGATCAGACATAAAGGCATAATAATGCATGAAATTTTCGAATATTTTTGTAGCATTAAACCACACAAACATGAGTAAAATATTGTGGGTGCTAATGATGATGATGTTCTGGTTCAGCAACCAGCACCCTATCTGCTATTCTTTGAAAGGTATATGCCAGCTCTCACCAAGCCATTTATGGGTAAAAACGCAGACCTGGATTCACAGGCTGGTTATTTTCCATTAAAATACAGCAAACATTCATGCACGTCTTGTATTATTTAACTGTACTGAGCTGTAGTATACCATTTTATGAGTGTGCAGCTGTGTGTTCCGACTGACATGCTTTCCGTCAGACATAAAGTTTTCTTGACTATTCTCAATCACCTAATAGTTTTTGATCAAATAATAATTAATACCCTTCCCCTGATCAACCGATTTCAAAGTTTAAAACAAGCACACTGGACCAGAAACTAAAGATGTTTTGACATTGGAGCGATTCTGAAATTCAAGAGGTGGTGTCTATTTTGACTATAAAATGACAACAAAAAAAAAAGAACATGCAAATCACACTAATAATGTGGTGACAACCATCATAAAAACAGAGGGTGTGTATGAAATAGATCACATTCACTAATTACAGCCACCTTAATATGGAGCAGGATGCAATTTAAGCATGTTGAGAGACTTTGAGATATGTTTTGGTGGTTTATTTTCTGGGTTTATTTCCTCAGTGGACTCCATCACCAAGCCATGACCTAGCCATTTCTTTTGGGAACTCGGTTATTGCCCATTCAAAAAAGGTAAGAAATCTTGGTGTCATGCTAGATTTGTCATTCTCACCACAGGTTGACCCCATTTCAAGGACATGTGAATACCTTCTTTACAGCATCAGAAATATCTGACCCTTTCTCACCATGGAAGCTATGCAGTTATCCATCCTAAAAAATCATCTCTAAACTGGGGCAGCTTGTGGCCTAGTGGTTAGGGCAATCACTCTGCAGTCAGGCATTTGTGTGTTTGAGGCCTGAGCAGCTGAACATATCTGAGGTACTGTCCCCACACACTGCTCCCACTCTCTGCCCGTTGCTTCACTTCATGAATAGGTTAAATGCAGAGGACGAATTTCTTGCTATTCACATTGTGTACTGTGGTGTGTTCACATGAACTGGTGGCCTTAGGTTAAAATCCTTGCCATTAAGGCCAAGAATAGACTTGCACCTATTTACTCCTCTGCACTGATCAAGCCGTATGTCACTTCACATCCTCTCAGGGCATCAAGCACTGCTTGCCTTGAACCTACATTGCTCAAAAGCAGAGGACCACATTTTTCAAGATTCTTTTCATGCTTGGCCACCCAAATCTTGGGATGAACCCCATCGGATCTGTAGAGTCCCTTTCTGTGTTCAAGCACCGTCTGCAGACTCACCTCTTTAAGGAGCACCTTGGTGACTAACTGGGTTTCTGGTTATTTCTTACTAATGACTTTTTCCTTCTATTTAATTTACTTACCCCCTTAACTCCAAGTTTTCCTTACTTATATTTTAACTTCTGACTTTTCTTTTTTCTGTGGCAGCAAGTATTACATTTCAGGCTTGAAGAACAGATGTAGACTACTCAATCATTGATGTAAGCTTCACTGGATAAGAGTGTCTGCTAAATGCTTTAAATGTACATTTAAATATGCTGCGAAATCAGATTTGATTTCCTGCCTGAACAGGATTTCATTCACTTACAGCATAGCAGCTGTGAATAATGAACCTTAATAATTCAGTCTGGGAATGCCAGTGAGTGTCTATCACCACAGTGTGAGGGTATAGATTTCAATAAAGAAATGCATGCCATTTTTCAAACAGGAGTAAGTTTATTGTGTTTCAACAACTAATTCTCATTAAAAAAAACATAGTTTTGAAATGTAGCAAATTGCTTCCAATCACATAGACAGATTGTTTTGCTCAGATTTCAAACATTTTCAAGAAGAAATCATCTCCACTGCCTTTATTCTTCAGAATCAGGAGCGTCGTAGCCCAGGCGGCTGGCCGAGGGGAAGTGAGCCCAGAAGGTTTTCGCCAACTCTTCGATCTTGTCATAGCCAGCATGAGCCCGTAGCTCCTCAACCCAGTTGAAGAAGTCAGAGGACGATAGTGCCCAGTTGGGCACACCCCTCTTCTCATGAAACTCAGCTAAGAGCCAATCAGAGAGTCAGAGAAATGAAGGCTTAGTCAATCATACAAATCTTAGTCTGAGGTCTTGTGAAATTTTGAGTCATGCAGTAACTTGGACATCACGTTGAAGAAAATTAAACATAAAAAATAAAAATTCCTGATGCATGAAATCAAGTCTTATCCTATACTACTATACAACACCACGCCAAACTGGGTCCCAAGCTGCAAATTATTCTACTACATTTGGCAAAGACGGCTAATTTCTGATGTTAATTCCAGTCATACCATCGTGCTTGAAATTTGTAAACTCTTTTCTTTAGTTCTTCTATATTTTTGTAAAAATATGACACAAAACATCATATTTTCATACACAGTTAAACAAATGACACAAAATAGTGTACCTGGCAATTTATTTGCAAATTTGTGAGAGTCAAAATGGATCAAAAATATTTAACTGCTTATATTAACTGATAAGCTGCTTGTCAATAAACAAGTGGCCAATTGGAACATTTTTGACTCATTTGTTATACTTGGATGAGTTAATCTGATTTTAGGTCTTGAAATCTGATTATATTTTTGATCATAATTAGACTTATATTGAACATTTTAAGTGTTCACAAACTTTCAAGCTACATTGTATCATTGATTTCATTTCAGGTCATGATAGCAACAACAGAGAAAACCAGTTTAGACTTAAGAAATTCCTTACTGGGGTATAATGTTGACTATAGAATTACAGACATCATTGTTGTACAAAGGAAACCATGCCCTTTATTTATATTAATTTTATTCATTATTTGAACACAGTAGTCACCATTTATGTTGGGTGAAACCGTCAAGATGGACAAATAAATAGAAGTCAAATGACTTTGAATAAAATGTTTTCTAATTAATTTACATTAGAAGTAAGAAACATAAAAGTAAAAAAAACCAAGATTTCCCAGCAGAACATTTCCCAGAACATCACACTGCCTTCGTCGACTTGCCTTCTCCCCACCATGTATACTCATGCCGTCACTTCAGCAAACTGCGATCAACTGTGTAATGTGATACTCTTCTATCACAGCAAGCATTAACTATTTCAGATATTTGTGCTATAGTAGCTCTTCTGTGGGATCGGACATAACTACCACCATGCATCAATGAGCCTTGGGCCCCCGTGCCCCAGCAGTTCACTGGTTGTCCTTGTTTGGACCACTTTTGCTAGGTACCAATTACAGCAAACCTGGAACACCCCACAAGATCTGCTGTGTTGGAGATGTTGTGACCCATTTTTCAAGCTATCACAATTAGGCCTTCTTCAAGAAATGACTGCCTTATATGTCCCACACCTTGACAGATACCATTGTAATGAGCTTATCAGTGTTAATCACCTCACCTGTCAATGGTTATAAAGTGATCAGTGTATATGTAGTTACTGCTCACCTTGGTTTTCCTCTGCATCTGAAAAGACAACAATTAAATAGAGGTGAATGTAACCATCTTAAAACTGCAGTTAGGCCTTAAGCACCATGTCATTAAACTGGGGTTAAAGATGGGGCTAAACTCAAAAAGGAAAAGATTAGTAGAGCATAACATCATGAAGGTTTGCACTTTGTAATGCAGAACTAAAGTATATTGTCATTGTTGCAAGTTTGTATCACTAAAATGGTTAAAATGGTTACAAATAAATAAACCATAACCTATCAAATGAATGTTACTGCAAAAATATTTTTCCCCAAGTCAGTTTTCCATTTCAATTGATTAATATATTATGGCACAATGTAAATGTCAGCTTCTGTTTCCAAGCAATAAAAAAGTGAAAAACTAAGAAAAATCAAGACACAAGTTTTTCTTCCAACACTAACAATAGGCATGTTGTAACCAATAAACATGTTTATTTTTTTGCAAGTTTGTATTACTAAAATGGCTAACATAGTTACAAAAAATCATAACATTTACAAGTTTATATTCATTCATTTTGGACCATTTCTAAAACAACAATTTAGGCTTTCTTCCAACACTAACAAAAGGCACGTTATAACAAAATTATTTATCTCTGGCTTGAGTGTATAGATTCTTCCACTGCATGTGTTCCCCTATTTAAGTACAAAATAAAGGTGTGGTAGAAAAGTTGGGATGAGTCAGCTGGAAAACAGGATTGTATGTAAAGAACAACGTGCCTCTGACATATCTGAGGCTAGCATTTTGACATTCGCTCGATTAGGAGCAAGAACAAATGCATTTCATCTGCTGCACTCAAAATCCCTACATGACTCTCTTCAAACCATTTTACTGCACACAGCTGAAGCCAACTATTTTTTTTTCCTCCATGTGAGTTATGGCAAACTTTAGTAATCAGAAGAATCCCCTTTTTACATCACAAGATATAAGCATCTTTGTACTATAAAGCTACTTTTTTCTCCAGTAGAATTTTTGTCATAATTGTAACAAATACAAGCAACCAAGCTTTGTCATGTATCTTCTTTTTTTTTCATAAAGGAGTTCTCTTACCTGTGTGGCAGAAGAATCCAAGCAAAAATGCACAGAAAAGCAGCGAGATGCACAGTCGAGACATGGTCACGCCTGCTAAAAATGATGAGACTTTTTAATTGACTTTGCACATATCTTTGGTATCAAAGTGTTGAACAAAGCAACAAAACTGTCAAGTTGAATGAAAAGGCTTTAAAGTAATTATAACTGCATCTGTGACTCAGTACCTTATCCTTGTCCTGTTATGTCTGCTTGTCTCTGGAGGTAAGTCAGTCAACCTAAAAACCTGAAGTTTTGGTGCTGGAATGCTCTATTTGCATTTCACATGACCCCTCCGTATGTCATACCTCCATAGCTGAGGGCTATACTCCCTTCTTAATGTTTGTTGTGTGTTCTCGCACCTCCCTTTCTCTCTACTCCAAAATCTAAAGCAGGAGAACTTGTATACATGCAGAGTTTTGTCTAAATCACCATCTTAATTGCGCCAGATATCAAGGGAAATTCTTCTTTTGAATCACTGTACTAATTTATATAGCACTGAGTGAGCATTTTACAAAATATGAACCTACATTTATTTGCCTAGGGCTTATTGAAATAAAATACAATATTAATTAATAATTAAGAGAAAAAGAGCATGTGTCACCCAAACAGAGGGAACTAAAACAGTTACACATTATTCTGCAAAAATCTGGTGTTTCAGTGAGCCTTAAGTACTATTAATGTGAAATGAAACAGTCTAAAGTAAAAGGTCAGATATAATAGGAATGGGCCTCACAGTGCTGATGCATCTTCAGTTGTATCACTCCTTAAACTGCCTCTGGAAGCAACATCAGCACAAGAACATCAACTTTTTGAAGATTATTTTCATGCTTGAAACAGCAGCATACTGTCAGGTAGAGTGAAGAAATGGCTTGTTGATTTTGGTGTAGAAATTCAGTGGCTTGCATAGAGCCCTGACACTAAACCAGCTGGAATTAACTTGGAATATCTCTCAACCAATATCTCAGACATTCTCAACCAATATAATTGTCTGACCTCACAAATGCTCTTTTGACAGAATATGAGGTGGCAGGCACGCTTAAAACTTTGTTGGCTGCATTCCAAGAAGAGTGGAGGGTGTTGTAGCCACAAGGATGGGAGGGTGAATGTGTATGAATGTCTTTGTGTTAGAGATTGAAACATTATGTGACCAAATATTTATGGAAATTTTAAGATCATACAGTGATCTAAACAAATAAAGACAAAATATACATTTTGTATGAGCCCATTGTTGCCGTGGAACACACTTAAATGTTTCAGATGAATGATTTAGCCCTCTGCCACAATATTTTTATACCTCAGGGAAACAGGAAATCACTAATGAATGCTTAAAAGTTACCAAACACTTCAATTTTTTCCTAAACTCAAAATGTGTTGGGTTGCTAATATAACAAATGAATAACTGACTAAACATGACTAAATTTACAAGGCTTTAGAAGCTTAACCAAAAATTTTTAAATGTCAAAAAATTATAAAAATATTGGAACCACATCATCTGTGAGGTATTTTTAATAGATTGTATGGCATATCTGACACCCAATTAAGCTTGATGCAAAGATGAAGTGACTGAGGGGGCAGTTAAAAATGGCAGAGTAGCAGAGCAGGGTATTCACACAAAACCACATGCACATGTGAGAAGTGAACCAAACCAAGCGCCCCTGTAGACTTTAAAACTGAGGGGACAACCAATAGGTTTCTGGTTTCAGGTTTATTTGTCATATGCAAGTTAGCGCAGGGACAACATTGCAATGAAATGTGATTGACAAGAGACGACAAGTCTACGGTGGCCCTGAGAGTCAAAACACACCCACATTTCAGGAAATGCACCGACATTTAAAAAACGCAACCACTTTTCAGAAAACACAAAAACATTTTTGAAAACACACCCACATTTCAGAAAACGCACCCAGCTTTGTGCTTTGCGGAGGCACCGCTGGAGGTAAATGTCCTGAATGGCAAGGTGACTCATGTCTGTGATGAGCTCTGCGGCCTGTCAGTAAACTCTCAATCACACTCCTGTAGAAATTTGAGGTGATGTTGGAGTTCATGCCAAACTTCCTCAGCCTCCACAGGAAGTAGAGTTGCTGGCGAGCTTTCCTGATTACAGTGTCTGTGTGAAGGGTCCAAAAAAGATCCTTGGTGATGTTAACTCCCTCTCGACCTCGATTGACCCTCTCGACCTCGACTCTGTTGATGTGAATGGGCTGGTGTTCCCCGACTGGTCATTTCCGGTACTCCACTTTCATTTTATTTTTCTGGCATTGAGAGAAAGGTTATTATCCAGACACCAGTTGTGCAGTGCCATCACCTCCTCTCTATAGGCCGTCACATTGTTGTCCATGATGAGGCCTATGATGGTCATCAACTTAATGATGATGTTGGACCTGTGTTTAGCAACACAGTCATGTGTAAACAGGGAGTACAGGAGGGGAAGAAGCACACATCCCTGCGCCATTCCTGTGTTTAAGTCGAGTGATGAGGAAGTGTGCTTACTAACTCTCACCACCTGGGGCCTGTTTGTGAGGAAGTTGAGGATCCATCTGCAGATGGATGGTCCCAGCCCTAGGACAGCAAGCTTCGAGGCAAGTTTTGAGGGAATGATAGTGTTGAATGCTGAGCTGTAATCAATGAAGAGCATTCTTACATATGTATTCCCCTTTTCCAGATGAGTGAGAGCAGTGTGCATTGTCAAGGCAATGGCATCCTCTGTGGCTCTGTTTGTGCGATAGGCAAACTAAAGTGGGTCCAGCGTGTCAGGGAGGGAGGAACAGATCTTTGATCAGCCGTTCAAGGCACTTCATGATGACTGATGTCAGTGCAACAGTGTGGTAGTCATTCAGGCAGGAGACCACTGGTTTCTTTGGGATAGGAATGATGGTGGAAGTTTTGAAGGAAGTAGGGACCATTCACTGCCTCAGGGAGAGGTCAAAGATGTTAAGATGTTGGTGAACACCCCTGCGAGCTGGTGGGCACACGTTCTGAGGACCCGGCCTGGGATGCCGTCTGGTTCCGTAGCTTTGTGGGGATAAACCTTCTTGAAAGACCATCTCACATCTTCAATCGAGTGTCAGAGCTCCAGCCTCACTGCCCATCTGAGGATAAAGGACCTGCTCTTTGTTGTCTGCATCAAAACAAGTATTGAAGTTGTTTAGCTCATCCGCAAGAGTAACAGTAGGCTGAGCACTGCCTGTGTTCTCCTTTTTATAGTCAGTTATGCGGCATAGTACCTTCCACAAATGCCTGGTGTCAAAGCTGTGGTAGCTGGACTCCACTTTGTCCCTGTAGTCCTTTTTAGCCTTATTGATAGACTTCCAGAGGTCATGCCTGGCTGCTTTGTAGGCATCAGCATCCCAGGCAGAGTAAGGCAGAGTTAAAGGCAGAGGGGCGCACCTTGAGCTTAGCATGAATCTTCCTATTTACCCAGGGTTTCTGATTTGGATATTTGCAGACGGTGGTATGAGTAATGACTTGTGCATTTGCCAATATATCCCATGACAGAGTCTGTGAATTCATTGATGTTGCCATCAGCTGCATCCTCAAATATCTGCCAAAGCAGGCCTGTAAGACACACTCAGCCTCACTGTCCCATTTATAGATAATATAAAAGATCAATCTTTTATACTATAATACATTATCATCCTGCTGTGCCTATTTTTTCATTTATTTGTTAATACAGGATTACCTCCCACGTTCTGTGTGTTTGTGTGTCATGGTTGTAATGTGAAACAATATTACTGGTCAGATTGCCAGGTTATCACCTAAAATTGGTGTGGTGGTAGAACTGAGGATTACTTTAACCACAAAATAACACATAAAAGCTAAATAACTTAATTAGCAGATGCATGGAAGCTGTGGCCTGCACACTTTAGGGAATCAAAGCACCTAAATACAAATTATTTATGAACAATTTTGCTGAAATTATGACCAGTGAAATCAACAACAGCCAACAGGATCAGGGTCTTTCTGCTCATGGTTTCTTTCACTGATCATTAGTGGTTAGCTGAATGCATTAATTTTCTTTATCCTTTTAAAATCATAATGACCACACAAACTACCCAAATTACCCTGAACAAAAGTTTATATACCCTGGTGATTTGGCCAGATAACATGCACCCAACTTGATACAAACGGGTCTGAATGGCTATTAAAAGTAACCATCTTCACCTGTGATCTGTTGAACACTATAAAACAGGATGGGGATTTAAGATAATATAGAATGAATTGAGCCAGATCAACACAAGGCCAGATCAACATGTCATTGGCTACAGCAAGATAAAATGAAGGTTCTGGAGTGGACATCTCAGTCTCCTGACCTCATTATCATTGAGCCACTCTGGGGAGACCTCAAACTTGCAGTTCATGCAAGACAGCCCAAGAATTTACAGGAACTGGAGTCTTTTTGACAGGAAGAATGGGCAGTTTTACCATTTGAGAAGATAAAGGATAATCCGCAACTACAAATGAATGACACAATATTGGCATAGCTGTGACCTGAAGAATTTCAAGGAATGTTTTTGTGTTTGTGCATGAAAAAATTAGTGTTTTTTTTAATCAGTTCGATATTTCATACTCCTCCATTTTTGGCCCAGCAGCACTGAGAACAGAGAACTGGGGCCTCATTTATTACCGTTGTGTACGCACAAAACGGACCTAAAATATGCGTACGCCTCTTTTTGTTGCGATCCATAGAAAAAAACTTGACGGCAGAATGTGCGTATATGTGCGCAAACTCTGACCCATGCGTACGCACATTTTGGAAGAAAAAAAATGTGACCGCGAGTGAAGAGATTCAAAGAATCAAAAAGTTTTCTGTCATGTGTACAGAACAGATTACGTTTCTGTGTACAATTAATTTCTTTCTTTGCTTTCCACACACTAATGCCGAGGTTAGGTTAAGCAATTTAGGTTTAAAACAAAACAAAATTATAACAAAAGTGCGTAAAAAAACAAAACAAAAATAATAAGTGTAACGTGCTGATGTGGATAATATTGTGCATTTGCAAATGTGCCAAGGAGCAAAAATTACAGTAAGAGGGTTAATATATTAGTACATTTATAATAATTCCTTGTGTGCGTAGATACCTAGATGTGTGCTTTTGGAGCTTTGTGCTGAATTGGTTCCAATGTTAGAGAGACGAACCACGCAATCCCCGTACAAATACAGGCAATAAGGGCTCCATATGAAAACGAATTCATTTATGAAAATAGAAAACATGTGCATTTGATTAATGTGCAAGTTATCATGGTCCTGACAAATATGGTTGCACGATAACCTGGTTCAACACACGACTCCTTTATCCTGGAACACATTGTAATCGGGCATCTTCACTACAGCTTCTGGGGAATACTGGGTCAGCAACGTCTCTGAAAGTCCTAAGAAGGCAATATTGGAGTTGCACAGCAGATGTTTAAACTGTTCACGTTTTGGTCTCATACTGCGAATATTCAAATGTCCGCCAAATGAGCCCTTTACTTGTGAGTGCGGGTCCCAGGAAACCTTAGCCTGGTTTAAGGTGCAAACCTGTGCGTTTTGAAGACTGATTTCATGTGTTCTTTTGGATAAACGTGCAAGTTATCTGAGATGCTGTGAAGGGAGCAGTGATCCTCCCACCTACTGCTCTCTGGTCTCTGTGAGGGGGTGGAAGAGACAACAAAATTCTTTTTTTAGGATTACTTTTAAATCTGACCATTTTTTTTCATGCACCGTCCTGTTGGCAGCACTCGTTTACAGCTTTAGTAACCTGTTGCCACTCTTTTAGTTGCATTTCTTTTTGCTTGTCACCCCACTACTGTGGTCAGCAAACAAAATGTTTTTTTGGTTTTCAACTTCCCCCACAAGCACATCTAGTTCGGAAAATTTCTCTTTTTACTTTTCCATTCAGTTGCCACAACGCTTTTTTCAGGTTCACGTCGGGGGCTTAAATATTCATGAGGTGATTTGCATTTATCATGGTTGAACGGGGGTCTGTCGAGGGCAGAATGTGCGGCAAAATCCACTTGCGAACAATTCCAGGTAGGGTGCGATTTATCAAGCTGAATTTGCAGGCAGGCGTGCGTGCGCACGTATTCATAAATCTGACTTTTACTTTGCGTACGCCATTTTCGTCTTTTGGTCATCCGTACACGTTCAGTATGAGTTCTACACAAAGTTTTATAAATGAGGCCCCAGGTATTTGAAGGATTATGTGGACGATCATTGACATGTGCCATACAGCCTGGATGACAACTGCACACCACTGTTCAAGAATAGTTTGTAGGTCAGCATCTATGTGATATGCTAGAAAAAAGTTTTATCCATGGCAGATCAATCTCACCATTTAAAGAACTTCTGTTCTGATGACAACAACTAGGTGCCACATACCACAGGTCTCCCAAAAGAAGGAACCAGCAGTATATTAGGCAGGAGGATTTGGTCTATCGGTGTATATAGTAGTAATTAAACCTGTTTGAAAGAGATTCACATTATCTTTCATCTTTATTCCAATAATAAAAGCTTGAAATATTTTTGCATAACCTTTAATTTAAAAAAAGGTATTTCAACTGCCATGGGTACAGTGCTTTGTAAATGTTGTTGTATATGCACTTCATTCTCTTGTTTAAATAGACATAATGCTGTAACATTAATTTAAATAACAATGCTTTATAACATTCAGACATATACTTTTTAAAAAGCTGACAAATGCACAATTACTTTTCCAGCAGAATATGCTCTCTTTGTAATCGTACCCTTTTATTTTTGATGGTCCACAATAATATGTATTTAGCACAACTCTGAGGTCGATGCACATAGTGTTGAATAACATGGAGTGATATGCTTAACACATGGGGCACATTTGGTTGAGAATCTACGGTCATTCCTCTCAAACAGGTCTACAGTTCATGACCATGTGTCTCCAGCAGGGGGCAGCTAGTACCTGTTGGTCACCAATTGTCTCTCTCTTTGGCAACACATGCAGACCCAGCATCCTTATATTCCATCTGACTTGCTCTCCCACCAGAAACTCTGCATGCGCCACAAAGGCTTGGGGTCTTCACTACAAGTGAATTATACTGTCAACCTGTATTTGAATGAAGTATCCTTAAAAATTGATGAATGGATCAAAACACAACTGTAATAATGTGACAGTGAATGTTAGCTAGCCAAGTGAATGTTAGCTAGCCAAGGCCACAAGCATGTGATCCTGTAACACTTAAATGAAGGCAAGATTTCTTTTCAAACATCTCTCTAGCATATCTGAGAGGACAAAACAAGAAAATAAAAACAAATAATAAAAGACATGGTGAATAATAAGAGGATGATGAATACAAATAAAGAACCAATTGCACCACCAGTTTTTGTCAGCATGTCCTCAAGGGTACAAATGCTGCAACTGGCTCTCTTTTCAGGCCCACTGCCGGTGAAAAATGACCACCAAGAAGAAAAGGAGGAAGGAGGCGCAGAAACGGCTTGGCTCAGTGTGCTTTCTGCTTAAGGCTCATTTGTGGCTGGGTGGTCACTGGAGGGGTTTGACCAGGTAGAGCTTCTCTCCGTGCTCGCTGGTGAAGATGGGCGCTTTCTTGTAGTGCTCTACCAGCTCGTTCATAGTGTTAAAGCGTCGCTGGCCGATGCAGTAGATGCCCTCGCAGCACTGCACCTTGAAGTGCTTGTTCTTCCCCACTGCCTTTAGAGAGATGGAGAAATCGCTTGGCTGCAGCAAAAAAGTACAAAACAAAAAAAAAATAAACATGTAAAACATAGATTAGAGCATTGCATTCTAATGATGCCAAATGAAGAAACATCCATTTGTTTTTACTGCTAAAACTGATGATTATTATTAAGATTATGTTGTGTAATCCGAAGGTTTGACAGCCTGGACATCAAAGGCCATCTAAAGCATTGAGAACACATATACCAATGGTTCTGAATACCTTGCATGTACTGTATGTTGTATCTACTAATCTACACCAGGTCAGTTAAGACAGCTAATTATAGCAGGTTTTGCACTGTTTATACTGTTATGGTATACTTGTGGAATACAATAGGCGCTGGAATCATTGTAACAGGGGGGCATATCAGTCATTTCCCCGACCACGGACAATAGCCAAAACCTAGATCTGTTCGCACACAATGCCTCTGGTGCCCCTGCAGGTTATGACAAAACTCCTTGATAAGAATTTCAACCAGTGTATGTATATCCGTAGTCATCCTGTTGAGAGCCACACTCCCTTTACTGCCTTTTCAGCCTCGTCTATTACAAGTCCATGTCTAAGCATGAATGTAAAGAGCACGATTCATTCATTTTTTTCTTGTAACAATATCTGTGTCTGTTTATGTACCAAAGAGTCAGCATTAATTTTTACCTTATCATTTTTCAGCCTTGGTTTTTTGTCACTGAGCCTTTAAGACTGACATATAAACTGCCTGTGATCTGACTGCCTAATTCTAAAAGTCTAGATGTCTTTATATCTTCAATGTGAATCAGCACACCTCAACTGCTGGGTACTAAATAGCACACTGCTTTGTGATTATATAACAAAAAGTTCTTACTGGGTTAATAATGCCACTTTTTAAGGAAAAAAACTCAGTTACTTATGATCTAGCCTCTTTAAAACTTAAAACTGCACGTGTGTATTTTCTCTGAGTTTCTGTGATAGTCAATTAGAAATTTCTAGAGGTCGACCAATGTATCGGTTTTGCTGACTAATCGGCACCGATAGTTGATTCCCGGAACTATCGGTTTTCGGTAAAAATTTGTTGTCCTTATTAGGGATGGGTACTGAAACCTGGTTCTTACTTGGCCCCGGTGCCTAATTATAAAAGACCGAAGTATCGATAAGCTTGAACGGTAACGGTTCTGCTGTCAGTACTGGAGAAATAAAAAAAGAGGACAGGAGAGAGCTCATGCGCACACACAAGAGGAGAGAGCTCTTGCTCTCTTGCACTTTCTCTCGCTCTCTCTCTCTCCCACTCTCTCTCTCTCTCGCACTGTCTTTCTCACGCACGCACGCACACATCAAAACATCCAACCAAGGGCTCTAAATAAGTGTTAATAATTTTATAAACCACACATTCAGTTACATACAGCCTACATATAGGCTAAATATTCAGAGTATTTTTTGCCGTAGCCTAAATAAATATTAAACATTAAAATGACTATGCTATAGTGCTGCATTTAAAAATAATAATAATAAATATAAATAATAAACTAAGAAACAATAAAGCAGAGCTCACCTAAAAGTTAATTTGTAGTGAGTCCAACTTTTTTTGATTCGGCTTAGAATTAGGGTTAAAGTGTTATTCTGTTCTCAATTCGTTTTTAATTAAAAAACACAATGGAAGTACCAATAAGAGTACCGATAAATTACCGAATCAATAAGTGGTATCGATAGAGGTAGTAATACTGTTAAAACCTTAACCATACCCATCCCAAATCCTTATACAGTGCGAGAGCCAACATATCTATGGCAAGAGCCGACTCTATAGGTGAAAATTGCTGAAAAGCACATGCTTTTGTTTATTAATATATTCATACTTGTTTCATATAGAACATTTCATTATTTACTACTGTTTTTTTGTTTGTTTTGTTTTTTAAATAAAGTTCAGTACTATTTTACATGGAGTGTTGTGTTTTTATTTATTTATTTATTTATTATCCAGTATCCATTTTAAAAACTATCGGTTAATAATCGGTTATCAGCAAGTACGTACCAACCTAGCTATCGGTAAAATTAAATATCGGTCGACCTCTAGTAATTTCAGTATCCAGAAACACCACATTTCTCCAAACACAAGATTGTAGTTGGCTAATTCAAAAGCACTTCCTGAGTTGAAGTAAGCGAGGCAAAGCAGAGATAAGGCTAAAATGTGTAGGGCAGAGTTAGTCAAGGACCAGTCTTGAGAATGGCCAGAATAAATGAATCTCTTTTACTCACAGAAGACTCGCTGTCTCGCACCAGGAAATCTCCCTCCACGGCCCTCTCATTTAGAGCGCACTCCGCCTGATGCCGTGTCACATTGCCGTAGTACCAGTCATTACCCGCAAACTTCCCTGTGAGGGCAGGTCCAGTACACTGCTGGGGGTGGGACCCCTCGCCACTGGCTGCCAGCCCATCGCTTACCACCACCACATAGTTCTTTGGAACCAGGCCGACCTGCCCACTGCCGTTTTTACACCTCCACCACTCTGGGTCGTTCTCAGGTTTCTCCACCACTTCCATCAGCTCGCCCTTCTCAAAGTTCAGCTCCTCCTCTGTGGCGGAGCTGAACGGGTAGAGGGTCTGCACTGTGTGTAGCACAAAAGGACCCTGGCCATTAATGAGGGCCGCCAGGGGCACCACTGAGGTAGGTGGGTCACTGCAGTCATCTCCAGCATCCTCCTCCTGGACATAATTAGAGGGGAACCAGCCCACCTGCCCATCACAGCTGCCACGCCACCAGCCATCACTGCACTTCTCCATCACCTGCAATCGTGCACCCTTCACCAGACTCAGTTCATCATCCCGCTCAGCTGTGTAGGTGAACTTCACCATGGCCGGTGTGTTCAGGTCATATATTCGCTCTGCACCACCTCCACTGCCGTTTGACGGGTATTCGGCATCTGTGCTTGGTGTTGGTGAGGCATCCCTTGCACTCTGCTTTCGTCTTGTCTTGCCCAAGCCTGCAATAACAAAAATATTTATATCAAAAAGCAGATCAACACTGAGGAATTAATTTTTTTTTTAGTCATTTCAAATTTAATTCAGGGCAAATAACAATGCCCTTGCAGAACAATGTGGTAGGAATTGCAAAATCAATTTAATGATAATTCCCATATTAGGATGCTGATTCTTTGAAAGTTCATCTCCTATAAATGTGCATGTGCCTTCTGTACATTTTTATGCACTGTGTATTTCAGAAAGGCTGATACCTGGAGGTATAAATGCAAGACAAACCTTACATTTGATATGCAAGCAGGAGCAAGCCGGAGCCACAAGTTTGTGCTGCACATGCAAACATAAGCTCTTTCCCTATTCAAGATTTCAGAAGTGGGAAGTATAACTTTTGTGATTAAACAGATTTAAAAAAAAATTAAACTGTTTGGAAATATCTTTCATTTCCATATTTGTCTTCATAATTTGAAAACACAAGCTGTATTTAAAATTCCAGATTTACTGCAAATGTTCTGCAAATTCTATTTTTATATTAAGGTTCAGCAAAGTTACCTCTTTAATTTTTATTCTGGCAATGATGGAAGCAAATCTAAAATGAATGAATGCAACGATGAAGGAAGCAGAAAGTACTGATGATAAATAGTCTAAACAGTACAGTTTGCTACACTTCAAAAGCACGTCTCCCACTTAAACGAACGTGATGGACTGAGCGCTATTTTTAGCCTCTTGCAGAAACAAATGTTGTCTGACAGCCTTGATGTCTTTAGACCATCCCATAGAATATATGACATGCAGAAAGCATGTTTTCTCTCTCTCTCAGACCCCTACTCACTCACATTCGCTCTCTCTCACACACACACTACCAGGTTCTCATTTCATTATAAACAAACAAAAACATGAGATACATGGAGGAATCCATGCTTTGTGATTATTTCTAAATATAATTTTATGGGTAGATGAAAATAACTATAGAACAGAACAGGAATTAATTTTTTGTCCACAAGAAGGTGCTAGTAGAGATCCCAAAATAACCTTCATTTGCAGTGAAAGAAGAACAGCAATATCCCAAGGAACTACACCTGTTTTACGGCAGTTATATCCACACCCCTAAAAGTTCACCAAATAATATGCATCCTTACATTTTAAATAATATAAATTAAAAATATTAAAAAAAAAAAAAATTTCTGACTTCAACTCTGATAAATGTATACTTTACTATAAATTAGCTCCAATCAATCAAACTTTATTTATATAGCACATTTTAAACAACCAGATTTGCTTCACAACATTAAGAAACAACAAGAACTAAACACATACTTAGCACTGCAGTTTAATATACAAGAACTGTAAATTTAAACCAAAGATTCAAGATTGGTTAGTACCAACATGGAGCGTATTACAGTAGTCAAGCCTTCTCCAGATCTCCGTGACTCAAAAAGGGCTTAACTTTCATCAGAAGACAAAGTTGACAGAAGCTTGCTTTTACAACAGAATTAATCTGTTTGTCGAACTTTAAGCTGTTATCAAACATGACACCAAGGTTTCTGACTACATGAGTAAAGCAAGGGGCTAATGGCTCAAGATCTAAGACTTTTTTATTTTATTATTTACTCTTTGGAGGAAGTAAACACTATGCATTCTGTCTTGCTCTCATTTAAGCAGACGAAATTCTGAGACAGAGTTTGATGTCCTTTAAGCATCTACGGATGGTTTCTAAGGTATCTGATGAATTTAGCAAAACTGGCAGATACATTTGTAGATCATCTGCATACATATGGAAAGAAACATTATGGTGAGAGAGTTTTGACCCTAGTGGGAGCGTATACAGGGAAAATAAAACAGGGCCTAATGTGGATCCCTGAGGCACGCCAGAGGTCAGAGGGGCTGAAGCAGATGAAAGGTCATTAATCATAACTGAGAAACATCTATCTGTCAGGTAAGAATGAAACCACTGCAGCAATTCTATCAACAGGGCAGATTCAGTGCTGTGCCGGGTTCTAAATCCTGATTGAAATTTCTCAAAGAACATATTTTTTTTTTCCAGGAATGGAAGCAGTTGAATGAGCACAATTTTTTCTAAAACCTTAGATAAAAAGGTTTGGATTTTTTAAGCAGGAACCTGACCACTGCATGATTAAAGACTCTTGGTACGGATACTGAGCTATGACAATTTATAATTATAGGGCCTACATAAGGCCAAGCTCTAGCTTACATCATCAATATAACTGCTAATAATGTTGGTGGCCCGGTGGTTAGGGAACTGCCCCTGTAATCAGAAGTTTGTAGGTTTGAATTCCAACTGTTAGTGTCATTACTGAGGTAGCCTTGAAAAATGTATCATCCCCACACACTGCTCCCAGGGTGCACCTCATTGGTGGCAGCCCCCTGCTTCACTGGGTGAATGGGTTAAAATGCAGAGAAGGAATTTCAGATTGTTCACATGGCGTGGTGTATCGCTTTAGGCTAAATTACAGAAATGGATGGAAAAAAGGAAGATAGATACTGAGGGATAATAGTGGATGAACATTTATGGTGTAAAGTCAGGGCACACACATGGTGGAGGGCCAGGGTAGCACAGTAGTTTGAGCTGCATGTACGATTTAAGATGCCCCCAGAGCAGGTTCATACAGACAGTTATCTGATTCAGCTACATCAGAGGTGTGTGGGAGACCACAAAATGCTTTAGCGGGCTAACTAATAAACCCAATTAGACAATTATTATCACTATTGTCATTAAAGAGCATATTAGTCAGCATGCTAATATTATAACATGAATACTCTGTAAAACAGACATACTTGATTTTCATTCATCATTCAAATGCACTTTCATGAGAACTCTTTGGAAAAAAGCAACCTCTTTCATAACACAAGGTTTTCTAAGCTGTTTGAAACTGAGCTGCTGATTTGATTCTTCATGCTGTTTCATGCACTTAAAAATTAATAATAATAATAATAATAATAATAATAATAATAATAATAATAATAATAATAATAATAATAAAGCTTTTCTCAGTCTGAAGGATGCTTTACAATACGTTTCAGGCATAGAACAAGAACCAGCATTCAATAAACAGCGGTACTACATTTTACTTAAATCACAAAATATGTCGTAAAAGAAGCAGAATGGAATGATCCTGTTTGCCTGCAAACAGTTCTTAAAATGCTAACAATTCACAAATGACAAAGCCAATTCACAGAGTAATTAAACGTTTTGGAATTTATTGCCTTGGATATCCATCCATTGAGGATGCTGGATTTAGAGGGACATGCTGTAGCTAACATACTTTTTTCTGAAAGCTTATTTTGTTTGCTTATTTTTTTTTGTCATTGACATCTTCATTGTTTCAGCTTGAAAGAATAAAATAATTTATTCAGGTGCATCACAAGTTCAAAGAATTATTAACAACATAGTTGTTTAGATATTTTGGGGTGTTCGCTTTTTGTGATAATTCTAACTAATTGTGTCACATGCACAAAGTTTGCTTTGTATAAGCTTGTTGCAAAAAAAACAACCCCCCCCAAAAAACAAACAATAAACTACAATTCAAAAAGTTTAATTGTCAAACATAACAATAAAACTACAATTCATCTTGCAGCCTGAATAATCAGTAAACGGGGAGGCAGCAGTTAAAGAGTATTAGCAAGGGGTCTCTCGGCCTGCCAGCAATCCATATTTTTTTATTTTTATAAATCATGTTTTGATTTTGTAATGTTACATTATTTCAAGCAAACCACAATTGCTTTAATGGAGTACAATGCAATGTAAAAAAAAAAAATGCTTGGAATGTTATCCACGATAACTAACCAACGATCTCTGGCAGTCACAGTCCAGCATTCTTGCAGTTTCCCAATGTTTCTTTGAATGATCTTGTGTTTGCGGGAGACACTGTACAGTACAGCGGGAGACATATGCAATATGGATATGTATTTACCTTAATATTAAATATTTAAAAATATATACACACAAAAATATTCACCGCCCTCCATATAAAAATACTCAGGATAGCCTATAAACAGTCGCACCACATTGTTGTGTGTCTAAAATTGGTGGTAGTAGTCTATGATACAATCTAAGAGCAAGTCTTTCTCAACCAAGAATTGTAAAATTGACAGTGAAAACTGATGATTGAACACTGCCTGGACTGACAAATTACTGCCAAATCCAAATGGCAAACCGATGTGTTTAATTTTCAATGAGTGCGTATCGGTATTTAAAGATTACAATGTGCGTAGGCACCACATGGAGAAACACCAGACTTTCTGCACAAAAGTTTTGCATCTTAAAACCGGAGCTGTACTACCATAGTGAGTAGAGATGTTCCGATACCATTTTTCCCCTCCCGATACCGATTCCGATATTTGGGCTCAGGGTATCTGCCGATACCAAGTACTGATCCGATACCTGGGTGTGTATCTGTATATACAGCTGTAGATAC
>JBBMFX010000101.1:3996941-4008606 GCA_037832545.1 Rhabdalestes septentrionalis | reverse complement strand
AATCTAGTGAATTCACCAGACTGTGCACGGGTCCGGACAGAACAGGAACTCGGTCTGGATCCGGACCGCGGTCCGCCATTTGGTGATGCCTGCCATAGACCTATTATAACCAAAGTGAGTTATAATATGTCCCCTTTAAAACATTTTATATTGTCGCCACCACTTAACCTCCAGGGTACAACCAGTCTCACTTTCCTAGGTACTATTGTGCGATGGGAAACAGGCACAAGTACTCATTCAAAAGTATGCGGACCCTGACTTTGATTTAGTAGCTGTACCACATCATGATGCACTGCTTGGAAGGAAAACAGGAAAGGATTTTTAATAAATAATTTGCATTAAATGTACCAGAGCAGGGAAAAAACTAAAATGCACAGAAAAGCAGATGAAGGTAAGAACCACCAAGTTAGGTAATTTCTTTAGATGCTCATACTATGTTGAAAATATATCTTTTAAAAACTCATCATTATCCAGTACATGGACTTCTTTGGGCTCTTGGACCACGTCTTCAGTTTGAAAAAGATGTCTAATACTATTTGTATTCTAAAATAATACATTTGTATTCAGAGAGAGTGTGATTCGCATATGGGTTCATTGTTTAAGAACCCCTCTTAATGATTGGATAATGAGTAGTTAATTAACGATTCTCTCAGGTAAACAATTGTCTATGTGGCTTTGACACTACTACTTACCCTAACAAAAATATCTTCCTCTCTTTTATTGCTGTGCCGGTTGTCATGGTGACTAGATGGAATGAATTGTGCTTTCTCTTGCAGGTATGTTTGCCAATGCAGAGGGTATATCCCAGCGTGCCCCAGTGAGCTGGTCAGAAAGCGTGATTGGGGCGGCTGTGTGCTTCCCTTATGTGGTGGCTTTGGACGAAGGTTTTGTGACTGTTCACAGCATGTTGGATCAGCAGCTCAAACAGACGGTCTCCTTCAGAGAAGGACATATTCTGCAGGACTTCGAAGGTTAGGAACGCGTTATACTTTTTAAAATGTGATTCCATTGTTCTTTCAAGTGGCATTTTACTCATACATTCAATTACTTTTCACTTACACATACAGTACAGGCCAAAAGTTTGAACACACCAACTTCTCATTCAATGTGTTTTCTTTATGTGGAGTTATGTACTTAACAAAAAAAGGAGAGAACTCGTGCACGCATAGTAATACCATTAAAACCTTAACGATACTAGGGATGTGACTTTTTGGCTAAAACGCATGCGCACAAACCCATGACGACAGAGAGGGTGAAAATTATTTTTCACAAACTGTTTAATCACATGACACACACAGTTCCAAATCACAGTACAGTAAATGAACAAGAGCAATGCACCTATTAAACTATATTCTAGATTCTAGATCTCAATTTAAAAAATGCATCACTAACCACATTTAGAACTGCATGGCCAATAAAGCTAAATCCTGTGAAACGGCCTGAAGTCACTCCTGCGGGGAGCTTTGCTCTCGGATGACTGTGCATGGTAGTGGTTGATCTGTGGTACGCCAGCTTCATATGACACAGTTTACACTGAACTTCATTGTCATTTTTCTCTGCCACTTTATACTTTCATGGCCGCTTGTTCATTGGGTCCTTTTATTTTTCTGTAGAAGGGAAAAAAAGGCGCCCTTTCTGTAGAAAGGAAGCACAGACCTCACTCCCCGTGAAATCTCATTTTTGGATCTGTCCACTTGCCGAGTGAACGAGCCATGGACGCCGGTTAGCTGCTTTTTCGGCGTGTGGTGGAGTTTGGCTGGAGAAAATATGATCCCATTTACATGGTATCGGTTCATGTTTAGAAATAAATACTCGCCGATCCAAGTACCCGAATTTTTGCTAGAATTGACGAGTATTTCCGATGCTGGCATCTGCATCGGCCCATCCCTAATAAAGATGCTCCGATCACCAAGATTATGATCTGCCGATTGCCGATCACTGCCGATCACAGAATGGCAGGGGAATGGGAATCTTGTATCTGTAATCTAGCAGAGTTTCATGTGTAGAAATGAAACTAACTCTAAATTAACTATATTGAAATAAAAACTGAGAAATAGGCTACAGTCAAGATCTTTGAGAACCACCAAGTGTTTATTTTAGAAAAGGCCATCTTTCCCAAATGAGGCAGAGTAACTTAAAATTATTCCAAACAAAGAGGGGTCAGGCAGACTAACACACATCAGATCAATCAGGCAACTTCTTAGCCTCTTAATACACTGATTAATTTTTTTAATTGGCAGCAAAATGTAAAACTCATTACACCAAAACTGGCTATTGCCACAAAGGACAAAATACTACTGTAACCCAAATTAATTCCATAATTCTGAACGTGACGTCTTTCCACCTCGTACTATCCATGCTGTATGGTTCAACTCGTTTCAGTGCATCTCTCACAGTCGGCTGGTTGAGGGATGGGGATGTTGTTTGCTTCAGCTGGTCTAGTTTCTCATACTCGGCATATTCAGTAGTATGGCGTGTTCTAAGATGCCTAATCATGTTAGTGGTGTTAAAATGACGTTGCTTGCTTCTACCTCGAGGGATTTCATCACGACATACATTGCTAACGGCTAACTACGTATTTATTGGACACTTTGAAAAACATCCAGACAGGAGAACTGGTATGCTCCGCTCTGCTGCTGTTTACCTGTGCACCGTGCATGCACGTGTGAAAAAGTCGCGCAAGTAATCGGCTTTTTTGATCTGCGCTATTGTGGTTCGCCGATCAAGCTATTTTTAGCCAATATCGTCTGATCATGATCGGTGGCCGATCAATCGGAGCATCACTACTGTGCAATCCCCCAGCCAAAAGATCCTACATCAGGGGTATTCAATTAAAAGTCACCGAGGTCCAGTTATTAAATTGGCCCAAGTAGAAGGTCCGAACTGAAGTCCATCTTGTCTTATCGCCTTCCCCTATGTGCACGTTTTCTTATGGTTTCCAAAATATTTATTGTTCATTTTCAATGCAGGAATTGAACTGAGTGCACAACTAACTATTTTACCATAAATAAAATGAGTCACATGCAAATAAATGTAAAAGTTACAAAACCCATTTCATTATGATCAAAACGTGTTTGTTTATATAACTATTAGTTTTTTCCCCGGGTCGGGTGTGGTTTTGGGTCATCTGTGTGTAGAATTGCCGGTTGGGTGGGGAGGTTTGAATCCCCTGACGGGTTGGTTTGTGGCGGGTGTTAAAAATAGCTGACCTGCGCAACACTACTACAGATGATGACAAACTAAGTGTCGTCTGGGAGCTGAAAGATACGGCTCTTCTTTGGGAGCTGTCACAAGAACCAGCTCTCTGAAAAGAGCCGAATTCCCCATCACTATTACACTAAAGAGTGAAGCTATTGTCGTATTAACTGGAATAGCAGCGCTGTTCAAAATAATGCTCCATGAAAATGACTAATCACTGATCCAGACTGAACCATCACTCGGTCTGGATCCGGACCGAGGTCCGCCATTTGGTGATGCCTGTCCTACATCATACAACTACCTGGAAACTACAACAAGTGAAAGTGACCATTCTGTCGTTTTAAATCAATCACCCAATTACCAAGAGATGCAGCAGGCGGCCAGGAACACAGCACCTGTAGAGCAATGTAGTGATGCTCCGATCGATTGCCACAACACTCCTATACAAAACAATTGCCTAAAAGCTATTTAGCAACTACTTTTAAACCATAGCAACTGTGGAAAAACTATTAAGCAACCCACTCTGACACCATAGAAACCACCTTTTATTTACATTTATGGTATGTAGCTGATGCTCTTATCCAGAGCAACATATGTCAGAGCTTAAGTAGTCCACATCCTGTTTCTTACACCTGCAAAGCTATACATAAATCAGTGTCCACTATTCAACATTACTGCACGCTAGGTACACCTGTCAAAGAAAAGTCAGAGGTTAAGACAAATGTAATGAAGGGATGGGGTAAGTATTTTTTTTTTTCTTTTTGAGAAATAAGAGAGCAGAATTGAGAAGCATAGTAAGTCACCAAGATGCTCCTTGAAGAGGTGAGTCTTCAGAAAACTGGGAATGGCTGATCGGAAGGTTGAGTTTGTTCCTCCACTTTGGGGCCGAAACTGAGAAAATATGTGTAGGACAAGACGTCTGAGAGGACAGAAAAGTGACATGCTGTTTGATAAATGCTGATATGTATGGTGGAGCAAGTCCATTTTTGGCCTTGAAAGCAAGTGTTAAGGACTTGAATTTAATGCGAGCAGGCACAGTGAAGGCACCTTAGAAAAGATGTGGTGTTTGT
This sequence comes from Rhabdalestes septentrionalis, assembly GCA_037832545.1. Classification (NCBI taxonomy): domain Eukaryota; kingdom Metazoa; phylum Chordata; class Actinopteri; order Characiformes; family Alestidae; genus Rhabdalestes; species Rhabdalestes septentrionalis. The sequence goes on along the minus strand of JBBMFX010000101.1, from coordinate 4,004,338 downwards.
GAAATTTGGAACAATTTAAGACTAACCTGGCAGCTGCATTCTGATTTAGCTTTAGTGGAAGTCCAGCCAGTAGAGAGTGGCAGTAGTCCAGTTTGCAGAAGAAAAGAGTATCACTGCAAACACACTAATAAACTTAAACAAGCTTACCAGATGAAGACAACAGCTAGGCGGACCCTATAAACACACTTATAGGGTCTTAGGAGCCACAAAAGCTTTTGTCATTTGTCTTTACTAAATGAATTAAACCGTTCAATTTTGTCCTGGAACACAACAGATGTTATTTTGTGCCACTTTTAAGAAAATTGCAATACGTTAGTGAAATTAGGTGCACTGTGATACAGTACAAGATATTTCATTAGTTATTATGTATTACAGTGAAAATAATATTGCAATACATTTTTAGGTGAATGAGGCCTACAAGCCATGAATAGCAAATGGCCTTTAAATACTTGCAATGTTCACATAGATTTGAACATTGTAGTAGAAATTTCCAACACATTAGGTAATATTTTAGATATCATGGGTCTATAATCAACTAACATGTTTGTTTTAGTTAACACAAAGATGAAGAGGAGGGTTAAACGTGTAATATGCGTTGACCGTACTCAGTAAAAGTAATCACAAAAAGTACTATAGCATTAAAAAAGGCAAGGATTTTATGCTGAACAGTTTATTTGATAACTACATCAAAGCTACTGGAATGGTAACCTTGGAACTGGCCGCATTGATTACTGCATCTTGGACCCCAAGATTATAAAAGACCTAATTATAAAAGACCGAAGTATTGATAAGCTTTAACGATAACGGTTCTGCTGTCGGTACTGGAGAAATTAAATAAGAGGACAGGAGAGTTGTAATGATCTAAAATATTAGGTTTCTTCTTACATAAGAAGTAAAGAAACATTTTGCCTTCACTTGTAAAGTTACTATTTAGAAGGTGCTTCAATTTTTGGACAGTGTAAGTAAATTTTGCTTTTTTGTTACTCTTTTACATAAACCTTTTGCTGATGTCTTTATCTGTCAGGGAAGGTGGTGTTGGCCTCCACAAAGGCTGTGTACGTACTGGTGCCCCTGCCCTGGGAACAACAGATCCAGGATCTTTTGGCAGGACATCGTGTGGAGGAGGCATTGACCCTTACGGAGGGGGCTCAGAGAAACATTCCCAAAGACAAGTTCCAGGTACCCAGACAATATGAATTTGCATATATCTGATTGAATATATGGTTTTCATAACCTTGAAAATGCAATCTGAGGGCTTAGGCCTAAATGTTTAAAATTAAAGATAAATATACAGAGTGAAATATTGACTGTTTGAATCACATGCAGGCCCCAGCTAAAATGTGTCCCTTTTAATGCATTTGATCCAACTAGCCATGTAATGCAGTGTGGGTCGAAATAGCTCTAGTGATCAGCGAGTATATAGATTTTTTTTATTACGTTAAATTAATCTGTTACTTCATAGTTTGTTTTTCCATAAATGTCTAAAATGCAAAGAAACAATAGAAGGGTCATTCCATGAAATCTGTGCCAAAAGGACATAGACATGTCCTGATTAGTTTCAAATACATTAGATTTTGTCACATACAGAGTCATTCATGGTACAAAATGCAGTGAAATGCTTTTTGCAACGCCTGACCTATTGCTGTTGATATTAGAGATTTCAAACTGTATTGTAGTCAGTCCATTTACTTGTGATGAATGTGAATGTGACTGGTTGGAATATTGCATACAAAATTGACCTGTAAGTTGTTAGTTATTAAGAATAGACCTTTAACACTGTTACAAAGCTGCAATTCAAATATTTCTTATAAATCTCAATTTGAACAATAATGTAACCAAATATAAAACCAAAGCTATTTGCCACTGCAGAACATTCATACTTTATCTAGTTTGTTATAGAAAAACAAGAGTACACTCAGAGTCCAGAGGATGGGGAGCAGAACCCTTATAGCAGCTACAAATGTTGACCAACACCATATGAAAGCCTTTGTATCTGAATGCAGGGTCATTAAAATCTGTGTTGGTGTAATGGTCAGGCGTCCCATTACTTTGGTCTATATACAGTAACTCCCTGCTTTTTGTGGGGATATGATCCCAAAGGCGCCTGTGTATAGTGGAAAAACTGCGTTGTGTTTTGTGGTGTAAAAAAAAAAAGCCAATAAAGGTCTATTTTTATATTGTAAACCTCCAAATATGTTCCCAAAACACTTTAGCATTTTAATACATTACCCTTAACAAAACTGTAAATGTAAACTCATATCTGTAGTGTATAGTTTACACTGAACTCCTGCAGTGCTAATATGTAAATACCGATATCAGGCTATAGACTAATTCATGCATGGGCGTTTCCTTTGGGATACATCGTTTTCCATGGTAAATATAATAATGTAATTTTTTTTTTGTATTAAAAATATAAAATGTATAAGTAATTACCAATAACTTTTACTTTTCATAAATTAACTGTTCATCGGGTGGCGCATCTTATTCAGGGGCTTCAGGAGGAGTAATGTTGTAGTCACCCGCCTGTTAAAGCAGGCACCTGACAGTGACTGAGCTCAACAGACTCTTTTAATTTAATTTACAGTAGTAAAAATACATGGCTTTTGTTCTCTGGACAGTACAAAGACATTTATACAGTTATATTTTATATGGAAATGTAGCTGAGTTTACGTTTTTTTAATGTAATAATGTTGTTGCTGTTTGAATGCCATGCGTAAAGCAGCTACCTTCATACTTGCACTCGAGATCTCAAATAGCGTTTTTGCTGATGCTTGTTTTTACTTTGCACCTTTCCAGATTTTGCACAAAAGAATTCTCCAGCAAGCAGGATTCATCCAGTTTGGACAGCTTCAGTTTTCAGAAGCAAGAGGGCATTTTAGGTGAAGTGCAACATTCTGTCCTGCAATTAACATTGTTAGCTGCCTTTTGGGCCCGGATGTTAGCGAAGATGATTGAATGGATTTAAACAGCTCCTCTAATCTCTATCTGTGCACCTGACCTTAATGGCTGTATGCTTAATGGCACAAGAGCAGAAAATATATCTGATAGCTGAATAAATGTATCATGTGGTGTTTCTGTGATCCAGAATCCACTAAGACTTTTTAGAGCTTGGGATCTCTAATGCTGCAGAAATACTTAATGTAACAAAATCACAGGCTACAAGTGCCACATTAATATTTAATGCTTTTCTCTTAATGCAGAGTTATAGATGGGAGTAATAAGACTGAAATAATAACATTAAAATCACTTTTGCAGTATGCTGATTGCATTTGTGCAAATGACATTTAGAAATGCCAGTTGGTAGTTTAAAATAAATTGTAGACGCCAAGCTATCCACCTGGGGATCTAACACACCTGATTTTAGTATCAGATGTCACACTAGAGCTGAGACCAATGGTGCAATTGTGGAGTTTCACAAAAAATGCATGCAAGTAATGTACTTGAGCAGGTTATCCAAGTATTCATGTTCTGACACATCACTAGCCAATATATTTTGGCATGTGACACTCTCGCAGACTTAAGTTTGGACTGATGCTGAGCTCAATACATAAATCATATCTTTATTAGATATGTTGCTTTTGTAAACTACAGACACGCATGATGAGGAGCAGTTATTGCAGGCTTAACATTTTCTTGTCTACTTCCTTATAGTACTTGAAACAGGGAATGACATGACAAAATTAATCACGTTGCTTGACGTGCAGCATTTACAATAGACAGTGCATTGTTGCCTGCATGAAGTGAACTTATATCACTAATTTCAGCTCCTGGGTTTACAAACAATCTTCAAATGTACCAGACTCACAGCACAAACATCCTTGTTTTAATGTGAAGTCACCCTTATACTACATGGCTAGGGATGGGAACCGAAACCCAGCACTTAATCAGCCCCGGTGACTAATTCTAAAAGACAAGCTCTGACGTTATAAGCTCTGACGTTATAAGCTCTGAAGTTATAAGCTCTGATGTTAATGCTTCTGCTGGCAATACTGGAGAAATGAAAAAAACACAACCTAAGAGAACTTGCGCGCACACAACACGAGAGAACACAACACAAGAGAACTCGAGCACACACAAACACGGGAGAACTTGCGCACACACACACACAAACAACAGTAAAGAACTCGCGCGCACACAAGAGGAGAGAGCTCGCTCTTATGGAGTGACAATGGCAGAAAGAGCCAAATGATCCAAAGTATTGTTACTCTTAATTTGTAGTGAGCCCAACTTTTTTTGATTAAGGTTAGGTTTAGGGTTAAAGTGTTGTTATTCTGTTCTCAATTTGTTTCAGTTTTTTAAGTATAAAATGCAACAAAACGTACCAATGAGAATACCGTTGAAGTACCGAATCGATTAGTGGTATCGATGTCAGTAGTAATAACGTTAAAACCTTAATGATACCCATCCCTATACATGACCCTAGTATAATATTATACTATAGTATAAGGAAGCAAATGGCTATTATAATTTGACGATGTGACAATGTCAGCAAAAAGCATCATTAGGTCCTCAGGAACAGGATTTAGCACTGCTATTACTTTAGAATGTGCAGGTTTCTCATTATGCGCTGGTGTCCTCAGGAAGGGGCAGCTGGATGTGCGAGAGCTAATATCCCTCTACCCACTACTCCTCCCTGCCTCGTCCTCATTCACGCGGTGCCATCCTCCACTACATGAATTTGCTGACCTCTACCACCTGGCACAGGGTGACCAGGAGAAGGTGCAGCGCTGCAAACAATTTCTCATGAGCTACCTGCGAGAAGTGCGCAGCAGCGAGGGTGCCAATGGCTTCCGTGAAGATGTGGACACGGCACTACTGAAACTTTATGCCGAGACTGGCCATGAGAGCCTATTGGATCTTCTGGCATCTGACAACGCCTGTTTGCTGTCTGACAGTGCCCCCTGGCTGGAGAAACATCAGAGGTCAGGGCTCACTTACTTCTGATAATGGTCAGGGCACTTGCTGGGTTTTTTTTTTTTTTTTGGATGCTATAATATAATGGCAAAGAAAAAGTTGCCCTACATTTTGGGACTGTAGTAGGTCCCAGGATTGAACTGTGTAGTTCCTCTACTTAATGGAATTCAAAATCAGTTTTTGTAACAATTGAATTTGATGTTAAGATGTTGTTATGCAGCACTGGCCCATGCACCTTTGTCCTCATTTTTGTTGCTGTTGAAGAATCTGGTGTTGCCATGGCAGTGTTTGGTGAAGCACTGATAGATGACAGTAACTTGGACTTGCTTAGCAGTAAGTGTGAATGTGTAGGAGTTTAAGGCTAATGGTGTTACTCTTGTTCTTCAGGTACTTTGCACTTGGGCTTCTATATCACTACAATGGCCAAGATGCTTCTGCACTACAGGTATGAACAACGGCTGGGTGATATGGCGTAAAGTCTATATTGCGTTATGATTTAAATCAAGTGCGGTAACGAGATATAAATATAGCGGTAAATATTTTTCTTACATATCAGAATCAGAAAACTTTATTTACCCTTGAGGAAATTGTTTATGTGGTGACTGCCACATCACAGGAAGATAAAAGATATACTACTATAATACAAGAAATACAACAATAAATCTAAATAGAATCCAATAAAAATCCAAATAAAACCTGGATAAAAATAAAAACACATGCAGTATTGCACATAATATATAAGAATTTGCATAGCATTGCACAAAGGCTGTTGCACATCACAGCAAAAATAATGCACATAATTATATTTTTAACACCCATAATAAGAAAGTAGCAGCAGCAGGCAATTGCACAGGTTATTGTGTGGGTGTATGCCTGAGAGAGGAATTGTAGAGTCTTATGGCAGTAGGAGGGAAGGACTTTCTGTGGCGTTCAGTGGAGCACCTTAAGCTGGTCAGTCTATGGCCAAAAATACTACTCAGGTTGTTCACCACCCTCTGGAGCGGGAGATATACATTTGTCCATGATGGACTGAAGTCTGGACAATGTTCTCCTTTCAGCCACAGTTTCTATGCTGTCCAGTTCCTCACCCACCACTGAGCCAGCTTTCCTGATTAGTTTGCTAAGTCTCTTCCTGTCTGCCACTTTCATGCTACCACCCCAGCACACCACAGCATAGAACATGGCACTTGCCACAACATACTCATAAAACATTCGCAACGTGGTGTTGCAGACTCTAAAAGCCTCTTGTAAGACGCCAGAGAGTTCTTAAATCAGTCCATCTTATTGTCAATGTGTACACCCATGTATTTATTGTCCTGAACAGGACAAGATAGTGACAGGAGATTATCTTCTCAAGTCCACCACCAATTCTTTTGTCTTTTGGATGTTGAGCTGCAGTTGATTCAGCTCACACAAGTCAACAAAACTGTCCACAGCCATCCTGTATTGCGAGTTGTCCCCACCCTTGATTCATCCAATTATTGCTGAGTCATCTGAGAATTTCTGCAGATGGCAGCCCTCTGTGTTGAACTGGAAGTCAGCTGTGCACAGGGTGAGGAGGAACAGTGAAAGACCAGTTCCTTGAGGAGCTCCAGTGCTACACAACACCGTGTCAGACCTACATCCCTGTAGTCACACATTTTGTGGCCTATCTGTCAGGTAGTCCAAAATCCATGCAGGGGGGACATGCACCTGCATAGCATAGAGCTTGCTCCCCAGCTGGGCAGGCTGAATGGTGTTCAAGGCACTGCAGAAGTCAAAGAGCATAATCCTCAGGGATGCACATAGCTTGTCAAGATGGCTGTAGGCACAGTGTAGCAGGGAGATGATGGCATCGTCCACTCCAATCTTGGCCTGGTAGGCAAACTGGAGGGCATCTTGCGATTGCCTCACCAGGGGGCGGAGAGTGTCCAGGAACTATTTCTCGAAATCCTTCATGCTGTGTGAGGTGAGTGCTACTGGCCTGTAGTCTGAATGTGCACTGGGTCTTGCCCTCTTTGGAACAGGAACCAGACATGATGGTTTCCTCAGCACAGGTACTTTTTTGGTACTAAGGCGCAGGTTGAAGATCCTCGGCAGTACTCCACGTATTTGAGAGGCTTTAGCGCTCTTGTGCTTAAACCATCTGGGCTTGGTGCTTTATCAGAATGGAGTCTGCGAAGTTCTCTCTTCACATGGTCCTCTGTGATGGTGATGAATGGTTTGTGGGTGTTAGGGTCAGCAGTGGCATGGAGAGAAGAGGTGGGGACTCTGGAGAGGGGAAGAGAGCTCTCCCCTTCTGTGCATGAAGGAGCTCTCTTCTGTCCTCTTTTTTTATTTCTCCAGTACCGACAACGGAACCGTTACCGTTAAAGCAGGGGTGGGCAAATCCGGTCCTGGAGGGCCGGTGTCCAGCACAGTTTGATGATAGTCCTTGTCAAAGATATTAACTAAATCTGACAATTAACTGGCAGTTTGAACCAGCTGTTTCTGAGGAGGGAAAT
>JBBMFX010000101.1:3936711-3947548 GCA_037832545.1 Rhabdalestes septentrionalis | reverse complement strand
TGTGTGTGTTTGTGTGTGTGTGTGTGTGTAGGAATGTGGGTATATAGGGGTGCCGAGAAGACTTCAGCACCCCAAGCTTTTAAGTGCTAATAGAAGATCTGACTGTAGTGTTTTAATGGTTTATTCACATTAATATTTAGGGCATCTGCACTGTTTAACTCCACAGTAGGGAAGTTTGTTTAAACTCATGCACTAGCTTTCCACACCAAAATTCATCAGTCCGTTACTTTGTGTTGTGAATTGTTCTTGTATCTGCTAGATTAACATCTGCTCATCGGGGAGTCGATGTTCACCTCCATGCTGATGTCACTTGTTGTACAACAGCACAAACTGTGGTTGCTTTTTTCAGTGGCATAGTCGTTATGAATGAATCTGGGAGAACATTAATATTTGATAATGGTTTATTAAGGTGCGTAATGAAAACAACAGCTCTGCAGGGTCATTTGCTAGTTTGTGAGGTGGTTCAATAGATGCACAAAATGGAATTAGTTATATTACAGTGTCAAACAGTGAATGTATGTATCTTGGTTGTGTGTGTTGAGCTCTTGAGTGTCCTGCACGGTGCTCTATCCATCAGTTGCTGCTGGGAGACAGCCTGAGTTGAGCGTGATTTAGTTTCTGACGGACTGTCTGATGCATAAAATTGTAAGTAGCAAATTACAATATAATAACAATGATGTGTCGTAGTCCTGAATTCAGTTAGGACATGTTAGAATGTTTGTAGTTGTTCTAAAACACACCTGCGTCACGGTAGGCATTATTGGAATGTGATGCTATGCACCGAAGGGTTAAATTAAATTAATTATTCATTTTTCCTTGAGGGAAGTCTGACGAGTTGATGAGAAGAAGTCTGCACATCGTTAAGAGCAGGGACCATGTTCCTTACACCTGAATCTCAATCAAACACAAACACACACACACATACACAGACACAGACACACACACACACACCGCATCTCGCTTTACTCTGGGATCTGAGTCAAACACTCTCTCGGGATGTCACTTTGGTGAGGGATCTGAGGGCTTCGCCTTTGAGTTAGCAGCTTCACCTTTACAGGCTCCGGTGTGTGTGGGAGTACACACACTCTCACACACACTCAGGTCAGCTCTGTTTGATTAGATTAGGATTACCTCGATTCACACACACACACACACACACACACACACATGTTCACACAGGGGCTGATCAGAGATCAGATGGCGAGCGGAAGAGAAAAGGGCGCTGTGGGGTTTGTTGGTTTTAAGACAGATTCTGCAATGGCAGGTGATGAGTATTTTATCTTTCGTTTCTGTTTCCTGCATATTCAATAAAATGTATTAATACAGAATTAAATGAGTGACTGATTGTTCTGATCAAAAATACAAGACTTTTTATAGCCTACAGATTGTGCAGGAGGCAGCAATGTAACTGCCGTTTCATGCAAGTTTGTGTCAAGTCTCTGGGATTCGAGTCTCAATTAAGTCTTGCGACTCTTTGTGAGGCAAAGGCAAGTCTCAGGTCTCTGGGATTCCAATTGAGCCTCTGCTCACTACGCAACTTAAAATGTGCTTAAATGTGCTTAACCCTTCCATAATTTGTCCCTGAAAATACAGAAAACCCTTTCATTTGATTTAAATGGCAATTAATTTGTGAAATGGACTCCTTAAATGTACCCCAAAAGTAGATTTAAGGCATGAGTGTGAAACACTTCATCTTAAATTTAAGGCGTGAAGAAGTGCAGGTAAATTTAGTAGTTTTACCCCTGAATCCATGCACGTATTCCCTTTATCTTCCTTCATTTCCTGTATGAGAAATTAAAGTCAAAATAAAGGCAATTAAGGGGTTTTGGTTTCATAGTGACTGTGGTCCATTTCAAGTTCTGGGATGTGAGTCTGAATCGAGATCCAAATCTCTCCTATTTCTGTCCAAGTCAAATCTCAAGGCTGTGGGTCACAAGTACAAATCGAGTTCCAAGTGTCTGGGGTGTGAGACAAGGCAAGTCTCGAGATTTTGGGGTGTGAGTCTGAGAAGAGTTTCGAGGACCGTGTTGCATCTTGACTTCTGAGGAACAAGTCTGAGTGGTGCGAGGTGGAGTCTCAAATTAGTGAGAGGTGCATATGAGTCACTTCTCAAACTTGACTCACATGATCAGTACATTGAATTGCCTGACAAAGAAAAGTCTCGAGTCCCGGTGGGTTGACTCTGAGTCAAATTTAAATGAAGTTTCAGCCATGTGCAGTTTAAGTCCAAGTCAAGAATTGAGTTTCTGTCTGAGTCCTAAATCTCAAAGGCATCAGTTCAGATCAAGTCCTGAGTCTGGGTTGAGTCGAAGTCGGGTCTGAAGGATTAAAAGGGCTGTGAGCTGAAGACTTCCAACTTCTGAGATTGAACTCTGGAGGCGTTTTTCAGAAGTAGAAATACCTTCTTCTGAAAAAAAGTCTCAGAAAAGGCTGAATTATAGGCAGAGCAAGGACACACAGCGCACTGAAACGTCTGATCTTATATCTGACAACACACACTCTCACACAGACTCACACAGATACACACAGACTCGCACACACACGTGTTGCTCTCCTCAGACAGATGTTTTTCTCAGCTTCCGCCATCAGATTGCGGGAGTTGCTCAGACAAACAAGAAATGTCACACTCCTGCGTTCTCCGCTCTAATGCGGTTTGTAGGATGTCACTCGAAATGACACAGTAATTCTGCACGCTCCCTTACACGCGTACACACACACACACACACACACACTGTTTTCCTGGGGCTTGTTGAGCGACAGCGAACGTGGCATAATTCCTCCAGCGAAATGAATTGCAGAGCACTTCTGAGAACAATCGGCACCGTGGCTTTGTGCAGCGGAAGGTAATGAAGCTGGTGGGAGACGAGAGAAATAATTGAGTCAAAGTCGCATTTCCCGCTTTAAAATGAACGAGTTTGCTTAAGCGATAGCATCTGGCATTTCCGTCGCATTCCGTGCAGCCAGAGCGCCACGCTTATTGCAACGTGGGCCGTAAACAATGACAGATGTGCTGGTGGTTTAACAATGTGCCGGGGGCCATGCAGGAGAGTGAGAGTGTGTGTGTGTGTGTGTGTGTGTGTGTGTACAAAGCACATATCAGCAAGCTGCCTAAATGCCGGAACACAAGTAGGACGTCCCAGGACTTTCCTCTGGGCCAGGACGGCTGACCTGTTGTGTGAGCTCGGATTTGATTAAACCCATCAAATGTACTGGCTTTTTGCCGCAGGTTTATACAGTAAAGGGGTTTCCGACACTGTTCTGCTCACACTTTCATTTTCTTGCTGAAAAATAGGAGTGTGCAACCATATAATAAAGCCCCTTGGCAAATAAGGAACAACGCTTCACCTGATAAAAATGTAAAGGCCTGTATCCTGGGAAACCAAATTATCCTTGGGTTTTAATATATGAGAGTTTGAGTCTAACACTGGTAAAGCTCCACTCCAGACAGTCCATGTATGGAACCTAACTACAAACACAACCTGCTTGGAATTCACTAAGTAATCTCATTTAATCGCCCATACATACAAACGTTACAAGAAGCAGTTTTTTCACCATTTATTATTGAATACACACTATATAACACACCTATAACTTAGACAGCAGTGGTCTTGACATTTTTATCACTGACTGAAGCAAACCTATGAATTGAGTTACAGTATATGACAATTCCTCATTTCTCAAATAAACCCAGCCACCATTATCATCACTATTTCTAGCCTTATTCAGACCCAGATCACCCTGCTGCCTCTCCTACCTCCCCCAGCTCTCTCACACACACTCTGGCCACAGCGCTGAGACTCCGCCCCTCTGGAGGTCTGGAGAGAGCTAATGCTAGGCTTATAATGCTACGGTGCAGCTGAGCTCCAAAGTTGAACCGGGAGATGCGCGAGTGTCGTTTCCAAAAGGCAAATATCCCCCTTCCAAGTCAGATTTGGCAAAAAACATTCACAAGACATCACAGACAACTTTTTATTAGCCATTTTGGTGTTTTATCTTCCAAATATCACACGCTTCCTCTCGCACTGTGGACTGAACTGCGCTCTCTGGCTGCTCACGCAGCAGTGATTTGCGACTCGGGAAGATGACGTATTTTTGGTCTTGAATTGAAGTTCTACATGTCGCCAACTAGTGGCAGAGCTTAAAGCATTAAGTGCATTAAAAATATTAACGCATTATTTTTTCTGTGATTAATTAATCTAATTAACACGTTAAATTCCCAGCCCTAATATATATGTATTCGGGACACCCCCCACCCCCCCTTTGTCACACACTCGCGTGGTTAGGGCACTCACTCTGCAATGAGAAAGTGGTGGGTCAATCCCCTAGTTACCTCTGAGGTCCCCTGTGTAAGGTACCGTCCCCACACACTGGCTCATGGCAGCCTGCTACTTCACTTGGTGAATGGGTTAAATGGAGAGGAGGATATTTGTATATTATGTATACAAAATGTATATTTAGAATTTGCACAAAAGAAAAAAATTGATTAAAAGTGTGCAGTCCTATCAGCATCATGGTTGCAATAAATACCTCTAGCAGTATGTTGCCTATTACAGGTAATACAAACAAAATAATAGGGCTGTAATTTCTCCTCCTGTGTTATATCAATGTAGCCGGCCCTGTGGTCCAGGAGATACATGAGGAAAAATGGGGAGGAAATGTAGGTCCCTTTTTGGAGCACCAACTGAGCACAACCTGCTCTCAGGACAGTCAAGGATAAATGATAGTCCGCTGCTGGAGTTTGCTATGTGCTGGGTGCTGGAAGGGCCTCGGTTGCTGACAGCTAAGCCAGACAGCCAAATGTTTAGCAAGAGCAAAAACATGGGTGCAGTGGACACTGATGCAAAATGTCCATCATAGCCTACAAATGGAGCGAAACACTTGGTACTGCTACTTGTGTAGTACTTTGTGTCCAATACTGTGTCATGTGTACTGCCTTACACAAGTCAGTACTGCACTACCGGTCTAGTCTGCACTGTGTATACTGCCTTCAACCGTCCACTGATACATAGCTTCCAAAAAACATTTATTTTGTGTAATGAGAAACTGCCTTTGATTTCCTAAATAAAACATCAGTATGTGTTTCTTTTCAGGACAATTTTTTAAATGAAATGTGAAATACCATTTCTCAAGTTGGTCTTCATTGACCTTATGATGGTACACATATTTTTTCCAACCTAGCTTCCTGAGGCCCAACTAAAACATTTTGCATAGTTTTATTTGTTTAAATCGGTCCTAATGCTTTTTTACATTTTCCAATCTGTCTTTCAAAAAGCAGCCTGGACTGAAAAACTGGGTAGGGATACACTGCTAAAGGCTGACTAGGTAGTACGTAAATAGGTTATTTTATAAAGCATAACAAAAAAATGAATTAAAAACAGACATATGGGGACTGCGATGGAATATGTTGTGAGCAGTACATTTTGAAACTTTGCATTAGACTCGATTTTTCATAATTTAGATAATATTTGGATGGCCTCATATTGTCTACTATTGAACTAAATTCACAAAGATTAGTCTTCTCTGTCTTTGTGTTTGTATAGTTGTGCACAACTTGAATTTATTATTAACTAGATTGGACTTCAAATTATTGCCCAATTCATGGTGTTACTGTGCTGCACACTGATAGTGTAGGCGGTATTAAAAAGAGAAGGTTGGAAATAACTTCCTTGTGTGCTTGTGTTGGAGTGTGTGTGCTGTCTGGAGCCTCTCATATGTGCAGGCACGCTCAGCGGTTGGGTAAGGCTTGATTCATGTGTGTGTTATGTACGTTCGATGTTAATAACCCTCTCTGGGTTTGAGCTCGGCCTCGCCCATTTGTTCAGAAATGGGTTTGCATACATCTTCTGTGCATCATACTCGCCTCATATGTTTGCCCAAAGCTCAGCCCCCTGGTGCCACATCCTCTCTCTTTCTCTCTCTCTCACTCTTTTTTTTCTCTCATTCCTTCTCTCTTTATGCAAATGCATACCTGCAGGGCAACAAAAGCAACATTCAGCAGCCCTGCTAACACTGGCCTGACCCTGTGCCAACGCTGCCCACTGTGTATTACTCAGTGCCTGAGTCGGGCAGCCCATGGACAGCTCCAAAGCGAACTGCCGCTTTTAGTCGAGGGACCCTGCATTGTATTTTTGATCATATTTGCCTGACTTTTATTTAAAATGTGCATATCGTGTTTACGCAGCTGTGCTTTGAGCCCATGTAATGGTCAAAGCTTAGGCAACATATGTGTCTCATGTCTAAGGTCAAAAGGTCACAATTGGAGGTGGGCATGAGAATGTCTGTATGGATCCCTTGCCGCATGTGTAAGGGATGTTTTTCAATGCAAACTGTGCTCCTTTAGCTTTGTCATCTGTATTTCATCTTTGGAAAACAGGATGCAATCAAACACACAATCGGTTATCAGTTTAACCCTAAAATCCTATATTTGGGCCCATGTTCCAGCTCCTCACATAATTTCATCACTTACACATTCATTTCAATATTATAGAATTTATCGAACTAAAGAAATTACAAAATAAAAAGCGTTATTTTTTATACTGTTCTCAGAAAATTTGAGAGATGGCAAGAGCTAAGGTAAAGTATCTCTTTTCACACTCTTATTCAAAAAAGTGCCTGCAGTGGTTTCAGCACAGGTGAATATATGCTCTGATATTATAGAAAAATGTATTTACAGTTATTATATTGTACTAATATAATATGAGATATTTCACAAAAGTCATGGAATGAAAAGCCAATAAAAATCAACACTAAATTCGGCAGAATTTGGCAGAGAGAAAAAGAAAAAGTCTGTCAGACATCATGGCAAAAAAATGGAGAGACTGGCAAACCTGCAGTGAAGAATTCCTCTTTAAAGATTAGCGTTAACAGTAGGTTCAGGAATAGGTGATGTGCACTGATTATGGGACAACCATTCGGAATTTGTTTCCTATGATTACTCCCTAATGCTGTCCAGAATTTCAGTGTGTGTGCTGCCTTACAATGTCAAGCACTGCACTGTGAGTTAAATTGTCCAGTATTGCATTATGCCTACTGCTATAAAATGTCTAGTATTGCACTCTATACACAGCCCTACATTGTCCATGGTCTGTAATATGTGGACTATCTTACATTGTCCAGAACTGGACCATGTTTACTGTCTTACATTGACCAGTATTACTTTAAAATTGCTGTCTTTCACTGTCCAGTATGGAACCATGTGCACTGCTTTATACTGTTCAGTACTGCACACTGTCTTCTGACTTCCAGTATTTCCAGACTGGATAACCTGCCTCATTAGCAGAAGCAGAACATAAAATAACACAGTACATTTTTGTGAAAATTTAAGATCAATTTATCATCAATCATCAATTACATCTACTGAATGTAATCGAGGCGTAATCATCTATTGGAAATAGCAGAGCTCAAAAATGCATTATAAATCATTTTCAGGATTTGTTTCAGTATACCTTCACATACTTCACATACAAGAAATTGCAAGGGTGTGATTTATAAAACATTTTCAGAGAAATAAATGTGTTGTGCATTAAGCATCAGCTGTTACATATTGCAGAGCTATGTATATGTATGTATGTATGTGTATGTATATGTATGTGGGTATTGTCCTTGTACTTGTATTGTCCTTGTAATGTATCTTTATATATTTTGTCCAATTAGAAGCAGTTTTCTTCAAAGCACAGTTTCAATCGCCTCTTAATGTGAATCTTGTTTTCTTTCTCCTGCAGGAGATGAGTGCCCCCCATTCATCTATCTCTCCATCACTCCCTCCTCCTTCAGGGACCAGGCCTCTACACTGGACCTGGCCTCACTTGCCAGTGGAGAGACCAAGTGGCCATGCAGCAAATACACAAAAACATACTCCATCTCTCTCTCTCTCTCTCTCTCTCTCTCTCTCTCTCTCTCTCTCTCTGACACACACACAAACATATGTGCAAAAACACATACACACACACACACACACACACAAACACACACACACACACACACACACACACACAAACACAAACACTCTCTCCCCTGCTTCCGTTTTCAGCTCACACTGCTGCTGCAGCCCTTAGCCTGCTGGCTATTTTTCTTTGAGAGACTATAAAAATATGCTAATGCTATTGTTAAAGAAGAAAGTGGAGGCACCCCCCCCCCCCAACTTCGGTTCCTGGTGAGTCTATAGAGCATGAGGCGGAAGGATTTCACTTTTGTCTCTTAGTGGGTACGAAGACAGACGGAAAGAGAGAGAAAAACAGAGAGGAAGAGGAGCAGGAGGAGGAGGTGGAGGGGGAAGGGGTGCTTGGTAGAGAAAGTACTGCAGATGACCAAGTAGAAGGTATATGAAATTAAAAATAGTCCCCAAAAGCATGCCATCACCATGTTGTTATTATTATTTATTTTTTTCAGGATTACGGGTCAAAAGCTCTTTTCATCATGGATGGATGGATGAATGACAAGTGTAAAATGTGCCAAAATCAACCACTTAAAAAGTGCCGAAAGTAATGGGCCAATTTTGAAAAAAAAAAATGAAATAAATAAAAAGCAGCCCTCACGGTGTTGTTGCGACCACATTTTTTTGGGAACTTCAGATCAAAGGCTTTGACAACTCCGAGTGCCCGCCAAGCCTGAGCTGCGGTAATTGCGTGCAAGCCCCAACACAAGTCGGCTCACACCCCTCAAGCTGCCGTGCCACGCAACACAGCATAAACAGATTATCAGGGGGACAGACAACAGGCCAGAAAATAAATACGGATTAGATTTTTTTTCTGACTCAACACGCCTGATATACTGATACATGCAGAGGAGATTAGTGAAACATTTATAGGTAAATATTAATGTTTAGTGAAGGGGAAGTTTAAGCATTTTGCAAGAAAATGTTTCACAGTTTCACAGAAAAGATTACCAAAAAAACTGCAAGAGCCTCCTCACTTAACTCCTCACTTAATTTTTAATAGGGCTAAAGCCTTGAACCCTATTCACTTAAATAAAGGAGGAATCTGGTACGCTGTCATAGAAGAATGTCTGTGGTCCCCAAATAGCCTTCTTGTGGAATAACTGAGATCAGTTGTCTAAATGCACAAAAATGAGTCCCCTCTCCAAAAAATGGCCTTCAGTAAATATAAGTAAATTACCATGTTTTGCTTGCTTACTTACTATGACCATATCTCAATATCTCTCAACCATGTTGCTCTAAGTTAAGTTAATTGTTAAGTTATCAAAACAACCCCCGACTCATAGATGTAATACTACTTCAGCAGTAACATGGGAGTCTGATGATTGTAAGGGGTAAAGAATACAAGCCCTCTAAAGGTTGGATAATAATGAGACATTTTCCCTCATTTGTTGCATTTGTTTTTTGTTTTTATTCAGTTGTTATATTACAATGTATTGTCAAGTATTATAAACCATCTGGTGACTACTAAGAAATAAATTAAGTTAGTTATTAAAATGAAGAACTAAGGGTCCATATACAGGCCTTTCCATTATTTTTTTATTGATACTGAATGGTAACTCAACAGTAAGCCCTTTTGATTAAAAGCTTAGCCACAAGACATTTGTTTAGAGGGATATAGAGATCTTTCAAATAGGCTGATCATGCATTACATTTACATTTATGGAATTTAGCTGATGCTCTTATCCAGAGTGATGTACATCAGTGCTCAAGTAGTGTGCATGTGTATCTTAGACCTGTAAACCTAATCTTAAGCCAACATCCACAAGATATTGCATGCTTGGTACACCTAAACAACATCTGTCAAATGATCCTAAACAACACCTGTCAAAGAAAGTTTGGAAGGGATGGGGTAAGGTATTTTTTTTAAATTAAAGTAGTAGTGAAGTGAGAGAAATGAAAGACATAGTTAGTCACCAAGGTGCTCCTGGAAGAGGTGTTCCTTCAGATGATGCTTGAAGACTGCAAAGGACACTGCAGATCCGATAGGAAGAGGGAATTTATTCCACCACTGGGGGGCCAGAATGTTCATTAATAAGGATATAGTGTGAGTGAACTTAGGAACATTGAAGACTAACCTTGCAGCTGCATTCTGACTCAGCTGAAGTGGTTTAGTTACCTTCGGTGGAAGGTTAGTCAGTAGAGAGTTGCAGTGGTCCAGTTTTGAGATGAACAGAGAATGGAAGAGAATTTTCTAGCTTTTGTGGTGAGAACCTGGTTGTCACTGGAAGGAAAGGAAAGAATGAGTTGTGTGTCATCAGCATAAAAGCTGTGTGATGCAATTACCTCCCCAGTATGTAGAGAAAAGTGAAGTGTTCCTAGGACTGAGCCATGTGGTACACCAGTAAATAATCTTTGTGGAGCAGACTGGGTGCCTTGCCACTTTACCTGGTACCTCCGGTCATCAAGGCAGGAGGCAAACCATTTCCAGGCCATTGAGAGTGGTGAGGAGGATATGGTGGTTGATTGTGTTGAAGGCAGCAGAGAGGTCAAGGGGGATCAGATAGGTCGGCTGATCTTGCTGCATGACGTGCTTCTGATACTCCAACTAAAGCACTTTCAGTGGAGAGTGCTTTCTTAAACCTGGACTGGTGGGGCTCAGAAGCCTATTTTGAGAGAGAAACAAGTTGATTTGGTTATAGACATTCTAAGACATTGCAAAAGAAAAAGAGGTGGGATACCAGTCTGTAGTTGTTGATGTTTGAAGTGTTCTGCGAAGGTTTCTTCAGAATCGGTGTGACCACAGCCGACTTGAAGGTGGACGGAACATGGCCGGTCATCAAGGAGCCGTTGATTATGTAGGTGACATGTGGGATAAGATCTGATTATAACAACAACAACAACAACAACAACAACAACAACAACAACAACAACAATAATAATAATAATAATAATAATAATAAT
>JBBMFX010000101.1:3902587-3915678 GCA_037832545.1 Rhabdalestes septentrionalis | reverse complement strand
CACACACACACACACACACACACACACACACACACACACACACACACACACACACACACACACACACACACAATCATGATCACATTTACATTTCAAACTGCTACTGTGTCTCCCACACATTCATTATTTACCAGCCTCTGGCCAAAGTGGAGAATGCCTTATCTTCATTCTCTCTCCCAAGGTACAGTAGGTGTCCTCTTCACTCCCCACACCAGTCTCTCTGTCTCTTTCTCACTATCTAGTCCTCTTTTTCCCTTGCAGATTGATTGGGAGCTAGAAGGTGGGCAAATGACTTCACACTTCAAGACTGAGTGAGTGTTTTGTGTGTGTGTGTGTGTGTGTGCTGCCATATCAGGTGTTGATTACTGTTGGCTGTAGTTAATCCAGGTGACAAATGACAACACACATCTTTTAGTTAATTAAAACATTACCCATACATCAGCTCTGTATATTACCGTTTTTCATTAAAACGTATTAGTATATCAACATAGTAGTATTTTTTCAGCTTGCTCTGCAGGTGGATCCAATGTTTGTAGATATGGCTGTATTGAACCATTTCCTCCCATGCTGTGGATGGCATGCTCAAAAAGGCCATGTGGGTCAGCTGTGTTGTCTAGGAGTTAAGATGGACTTTGGTTGGTGTTGGTGAGCAGGGAAGAACAGTGTGATTTGTTAACATAAATATTACCCTAAATCTATTTTGCATGGGACAGTTTGTCTTTTACACTATTACTGTTTTATCAGTGCCTGTCATTCAGTTTTTGCAATGGGCAATTTGGGTAATTTTTGCTACACTATCACTGTTTTGTGATGCTTAATATATATCCAGTGTGCATATATATGCATATCCATACAGTAAGCCCACAACATTGACAGTGGTTACTTTTAAAGAGCACCCGCCAATAGTGAAAAACTGCGAATTTGTAATGCAGTGAAAAAGGCCTAAAAATATCTGTTTTAAAAGTGGAAAACCAAAACGCTTTAATTTCATTTTAAACTCAGTCTAATACTGTATACTAATACCCTGATACTTTGCTTTTGGTTTAATAAAGACCCCCGAATGCAGTCTTGTTGTCTGGATCCCTTACTCGAGGTAGTTCAAAAAATATAAATGTAAAACCCATATACATGCAGTTACAAAATTAGTAAATTATTCTTCTTGATAATTTATCACTAAAATGCATGAAAAATTATATATTGCCTTGAAAAGAGCAATAATTAAGCAGAGGATTTGATATATTTCCCTGATGTACATATACATATTCATGTATAGCTTTTAATCGATTGTTTTGATGCTTTCTGCTACTCTTACCTTTATTCTGCCCATTTTCTGCCACAGCAGTGCAAATTTCCCACTTGTGGTTTATCTTAGTTTATGCTTCTCTTTTTATCTTCTATGTATATTGAGACTCCACAAAACGGGATGTGCTCTTTTAACTCTGAAACATGATAAGCTTTTTATTTTTCCCTCTGAAACATTGCAGCCCTTTAGCAAATATTGATGAAATTTAAATAAAATATTGACAAAAAAATTTCACTCAAACTGCAGGTAAAACCTGAAAATTGGCAGAATTTTCTTCCGCTTCCAAGTTACCTAAAAATTGGGTGCCTAGATTGTATCCAAAATGTACTATAACTTCTGACACTCTACAGAGCCATTATTGTAAGATTCCTTACATTTTTGGAACACTGCCATATTCAGTTTAACTGCTTTCCTGAAGTATGGCCAAGATCATATTCCAGTTTCAGAGTAGGGGTCCAAGACCTTGGTTGATCTTGTGCTAAAACTGTTTGGTTAAAATACAGCTAAATTAGCATCTAACTGTGAAAATTGCAAAGGCTCCACAAAACATTGTGTAGAGTTGAAGATTTTCAGCAACGAGAGGAACAGTCTTACCATGCAGGTCCACTAGTTCTTTTAATGGTTCTAACTATTATCTTCAATACAGAACAGATATCTTTCATTTGAACTATAAGATGGTACCAAAAGAGCAGGACTGAGCAGCTTGGTTGCTGCTGTTATAATGAAGTAGTTGGATGCACTTGCACACTGTCTCATACCGGCAACCTCTGTGTCTCTCTCTCACTGCCTCTCTCTCTCCCTCTCTCCCACCCCAAGTGTAAAACCCTGGTCCCTCTGACAGCACCCCTTGGCAGAGGCTCCTGGCTCCAGCAGAGCACCAGAACCTGTTTTCTGTATCTTTCTCTTTTCTCTCCTTTCCTTTTCTGCTGGCAGGTAGGCAGCCACCTGCCACCATTGCCCCCACCGATCTGAAGCCAGGGACACCCGCCAAGGCTTAGACCCCCTCCGGTCTGGCTCACTTCTCTGCTGGCCACGCTTCGCGCTCTCTCTCTGTGTTAAACAAACCCCTGTACATCAGACATGCTGATATGTGTCACTTTAGAAAACGAAGGAGCCACAAGCCACAAAATCAGTGGCTTTGCCCACACCCACAGTGGTCCTGCTGGTCATGTGCTTTCAGAGCTCAACTAATTCAGAATGTACCCAAACTCCATGCTTTCCTCCAGTCCTGGCAGCTTCTGTTAATCAACAGGAACTTGGCACATGCTCGCTCTCACACCAATAACAGGTGTTATTTTCACATATGTTTTCTTTCTTTTTTTTGCTTTAACAATTTGTCTTCGAGAGTACAGCCCAGATAAGAGCGTGAAATTTAGCACATTTGCTCCCCCTCCTGAATGTTTTTTTTTTTTTTTTTTATCAAAACGCAGCCAGGCTATGGGCAGCAATCTGTTAGAGGACTCTTGGCAAGTATCAGGAAATGGGAATTCAGGGAAATCAGGAAGTGCTTCATTCTTGTTTCACATAATAGTGAAAAGCAAACCTTTTGCATAAGCTTGGTCACCAACTCTCCTTCTTTAAGCTTCATGTTACCTGCTGCTCTCCATTTTGGCTAATACTAACACATTTGAACCAGCCTGTTAGGAAATTCTAGTGAAGATAATTAGCTGGAGCTGGTGATCCAGACCATGATTACTAACATAGGAAAGTAGCTTATCAGGAAGATGGTTCATGATGACTGGATCCCACTGTAAGCAGCAGAGAACCTTCATGAAATTTTTACTTGGAGCTCTTTTTACTTTGCTCTAACCTGTTTCCTTCACCACTTGATTGCTGTGATCTTTGCCGTTCCTTTTCATTTCTTTCCACAAGAGCCAGTTTCATAGAGACATATGTGTTCTATTACATACACTAACCCCTTTCCCGTCTAGTCAGAGGCCGTTTTGGAAAGGCAGATTGTTTTTTTCCCTTAGTCATGTGGTGCCCTGTTCAATGAGGAAATTTCACTGACCATATGTGTGCCATAAGCTGCTCATGTTGGATCCCCCATAATGTCTTGGCAATGTTACAGTGTGGGGTTCATTCGTCACCTGTGGTCTCATCTCGCATGTACATATGTGTGAGGTATGTCTGTGTATGTGTGGGTCCGTCCACCCGCGGTGCACCTGGGTGATAGACACGGCACACACACAGCTGCAGGAAGGCCCATGTGGGCTCTAAAGACAGCGGGTGGAAGGGATAAGTGCTCAACCCACATCAAGAAGCCAATACCTGCACTCAGCACGGCGGCGGGTCAAAGCAATCCTGCCTGCTTGCAGCCCACAGCTATCCGTCACCACTCAACTCATTTGCACCTCAGAGGAGTGTGCGTGTATGTGTGTGTGCACCTTGTAAGACACAAGAAACATGTATATAAGTGATGGGGCCAAGCATGGCGTGAAACACAAGTCTGCAAGTTTGCAGAATTATGAGTCATTTGCAATGTTAACTTAACTTTTTTCAACTTGCTTTGGCTTCATGTAACTTCTGCTTTTCACATCTAGTAGGAATTGAACTTTAATCTGACAAGCTATTCAAAAGCATCGTGTTATAGTGGTATGCAATGTATGCTCTGCATGTTTTGTTGATTTTCTGTGTGAAAATGTGTTTGTGAAAATTTGAATAATATGTTTATATTATAGGTACATCACTTGCAGTCAGAAATTAATTTGCCATTGTCTGTGGATAATAAAATGTATTGACTATAAAAAAAGACCTGGATGAAACTCTTTATTAATGTCTTTTTGGATGATAACTAGCAAATTTGAGAGTGGTCCACAACCATGGATGATTCTGTGGTTAGAAACAGAGGTCTGCTAAAAAGCTGTGAATGTGCACTTTAAGATGCAAGTGGTGGTAGACCTACAAAGTGGATGTAAGTGTGGATGTGGCCTAGTTGGATACCTGCATTTTAAAGTCCAACTCAGAAGACTGAAGTTGGCTCCTAAGGTTTTGTGAGACTACAGATCATAGGACATTCCTTCTCTGATAATGTTCAGCTCTTTCTGATGGTTTCAGATCTAACCAAAGGAAACCACACACTCACACAGATAACCTTCAGTGCCTCAGAGTGCACACTCTGTTTCATGTGTTTTATCTGTATCCACACTAACACACACCAACACATACAGATACACACATACATCGACAGAGAAAGATTGAGACAGAAACGCAGAGTTAGAGTGAGAGTGAGAAAGCACAGCTGTTCCTCCCCCACCAGAGACCCAGTTTCGGGCTAAATTGTGCATTTTGTAGATAAAGTGACAAAACTACTGGAGGCTGTGTTGTGAGCTGCTGTTACCACAGCAACTGTGATTTGGAGACTAGGTTCTTCATTACCAGTTAATTTAGGTTTTCTAATTGCATTCCATAGAATCGGTGACCACAATAACTGCTAGCAGCAAAAAGGGGGCATAAATAAATTGATAAACAAACAAACAAATAAAATGAAACAAATAAAACACCTGATGAAGAATTAAAATAAGATTAAACACATAAAAACCAGTAAGTATACAATACAGTAAGATTTCAAAACAAATATTCAAATAAATACATGTATATGTAAATAAATTGGTAAGGAAATGAAATAATTAAAGAGAAATTTAAGCAAATAAATTGCGTATTAAGTACATAATTAAGCAAGAAAACAAACAAACATACATTAATAATTTTTTGTTGCTGGTTTGTCATTTATAACAACAACAAGCTTTCAGCAGAGCTTTCGAAACTTTAAAGCCCTCCAAAAATCTCGAAGTTTCTTTGAATGCTGCCAACTTCTTTGAATTACCAACTGTTTTTGGCTTTTTTCACCCCTTATGCAACAAAACCAAAAGTACACATTGCCTCCATGTGCATCCATACTGTAAGTGTATGGGTGTGGGTTTGAATGTGCATTTGTGAAATTGAGTGTGTGTGTGTGTGTGTGTGTGTATGTGTGTGTGCCCGCATTTGTTGGAGGGTGAAACAACTCTAATTGTGCTGGGCCTTGGCCCCTAAGCTCTATTATTTCAGCCTATAGCAGCAGGTCAGGGCTGTGAGCCTGGCGGCCCTTTGAACCTCAGCAGGGCACGGCCCTCAAAGAAAGGCAGCCCACGATGCTTTTCTTCAGTGCCTCTCTTTGCGGTGAGGTTTGAAATGATTGGTAACTGTTGAGCTTCTGTTCTCTCTGCCGTTCCGCTGCTTGTGACCCTCTCTCCAGTGTGTCAGAGCCACTAGATAAGACAGCGCTCCAATTATCTGCACACTCACTTGTACACGCACAAACACACACACACACACACACACACACACACATACACTGGACCTGGCTGAATAAAGCAACAGTGTGGGCTCCAGCTCTGCTGGTCACTGCCTCTTCCATTCTAACAAACGTTCAGATATTTAAGGTTTTCTATTTTGAGGAAAAAGTTATTTCGAACTTAAGAACTGCATTCCTAAATCCAAAAGGTGCCAAAAAGTTTATTGGCAGTGAAACCAGTTTTGATTCCCTAAAGAACAATTCAATTCATAGTCCTACCATCAATCAACTACAGGAGCAGATACCAGTGAGCAGTGATTTTTTTTTTGCTTTACTTAAAAGAGCTTCAACACTATTGTCCATGTGTTACACAGAGGCTAGGACAAAAACCCTAGAGTGTCCCTTCAAAGAAGAATCAACTGAAAGGTTCTTTAGAGAACAATTAGTGGCACCTTAATTCTTTCTTAAAATGTTCACCACCATTACAATATACGTGCTCATGTACACATCAGGATTCATGGAGAGATTCCTGAATTCACTGTGAAATTCTTCGGTTAAGCCATTCTTATCAGACAATTTTTTGAGAGGGACTTATCCCCTGAAAGGCTGCTGCTTGAGAGTTGCCTTCTTTTCAGGCCAAGCTGACCTCCGCTTTGAGACTGACCTGGCCTTTTTCTATACCCCACCACCCCCATTCTTTCCTCTTGCTACCACTCTCTCCCCCCCTACAAAACTAGCCCCCTGTTCCTCAATACTCCAACATCAGTAGAGCCCTTTCATGATTTTTCAGACATTTTTCTCCCGTTTGAATTTGCCTCTCTCTCTCTCTCTCTCTTCCAGACAAGGGCAACTGCCATCCATTTCCTCCACAGCCCCTCTCCAGTGGCACAATTTATATCGTTGCCTGGGAATTAGGACCCCCCGACCCTTTTGTTGGGGATTGTATGGTGGCGGGGTTTGGGGTAAGGCCTGGGTGCAGCCCCCTCTTTTATTCCTCTGAGGGAAAGGGGCACTGTTCCCACAGGAGTGCAGGAAGGGGGAGGATGAGGTAATGTTGACAGAGCTGTGAGAGGTGAGGCTCTGCCTAATTAACTCAGCACACGTGTGCTCATGCACCATTGTTTAAAAGTTTGGTATCATTTGTCACACAATGCAGATTCAGAAATACATGAATGAACCAGTGCGGATAGTTCAGCACCAGAAGGTTTTTTTCAACGTTTTATTGGATTACATTACAGTGGAAGTGATAGGAACCAGGAGTTGCAATGTCTGTAATGCAAATATAGCAATTTTCTTTACTATGATCAGTGACTCTACATGGTCTCTATGTTGATGAAGGTAAAATAGAGGCAAATCTAAAAAATAAAAACAGGTTCCCATGCTACTGTTCTGCATTTACAGGCATGTACATTTGTGTTCTATCCACCACAAATAAAACATATTTTAGACCCTTAAGTCCCTTAATGTCCAAGGTGTAAGGAAATGTAATTAATAATAAATAAGAGTAATGAATAGTAATTAAGCACTTATTTTAGGTGTTGTATTCAATAATTTAGTTACTTTTGTGAACAACAAATAGGTAATAAAAATGTTTCACAAGTTCTTATGAAGTTCTTGAGTATCATAATCAAATCAGCTTCATAAATATACAGTGGGGAAAATAAGTATTTGACACATGAGCATTTTTATCGTTAAGGGGATTTCTAAGGGGGTTATTGACAAAATTTCCACCAGATTTTGCCATCAGGCCAAATATTGAATTCATACAGAGAAAACAGAACATTTAAATATACAAGTTGAGCCATAATAAATAATGTGAAATGACACAGGGAAAAAGTACTGAACACATGAAGATAACAAGGTGCAAAATGACATAGAAAGCCAGGAGATCCAGAAAACCCTGCCCCCTATCAGTACCAAATGTTTATTAGCTGCTTTAGTCCTAATTGATGGCCAAAAAAGGCTTCTCATTACCCAGGATGCACACAGGAAAGACTTCATGATAAAGCTGTTAAAAGCAAAGAACACTCTAAAGACCTTCATAAGCTTATTTTTGAAAAGTACTCTGATGGGAATTGTTAATAGGCAAATTTGTAGAGTGCTGAATGTTCCTCTGAGCACTGTGGGGGCCATTATCCGTAAATGGAAAGAGCATTAGTTCACCATAAACCGGGCACGATCAGATGCTGCTCATAAGATCCCTGTCCGAGGAGTCCAAAGAATAATCAAGAGTGTTCTCCAAAATCCAAGAACCACTCAGGCAGAACTTCAGGAAGACTTTGGATCAACAGGTACTGTTGATTCAAAGTAAACTATATATGGCATCCATGCACGCTCACCATGCAAGACTTCATTGCTGAATAAAAAACATGTTGAGGCTTGGTTAAAGTTTGTGAAACAGCATTTGGAGAAGCCTGTGGATTATTGGGAGACTAAAGTATTGTCAGATGAAAGCGAAATTGAACTTTTTGCCAGTCATTCTACACACCATGTTTTGAAAAGAAATGGCACTGCCCACCACCCCAAGAACACCAAACCAACAGATTTCATATTGTTGAAGGCAGGATGAATGGAGAAATGTACCAGGACACTCTGCATAAAAATCTGCTGCCATCTACCAGAAAGCTGAAATGAAAAGAGGTTGGACATTTCAGCAAGACAATTATCCCAAACACAAGGCCAAGGAAACAATGAAGTGGTTTCAAAGAAAGAAAATCAAGTTGCTTGAATGGCCCAGTCAATCACCTGACCTAAGTCCCATTGAAAATATATGGAGAGAACTGAAGATCATAGTCCATAAAAAGGCCCAAGAACCTTCACGATTTAAAGACCCTTTTTGTGGAAGAATGGGCCAGAATCACTCCTGAGAAATGCAGATGACTGGTCTCGACATACAAGAGTCATCTAGAAGCTGTAATCACCAACAAAGGCTTTTCTACAAAGTATTAAATAAAGTGTGTTCAATACTTATTCCCTAACTCAACTTAATTATTTATGATGACTCATACTAAAATGTTCGGATTTCGTTGTGTGAATTCAATATTTAGCTTGAAGGCTGCATCTGGTGGAATAATTGTCAATAGCCCACTTAGAAATCCCCCCGCTATATATATATATATATACATATGCATATATATGCATCCCTATATATATATATTTTTTTTCTTGGCCTATTAACAATTAGTCCACTATGGAGGCATGAGTCGATGGCCCCTGAGAGAAGTCGACTAGTCGTGTGTTTTTGTTCTCTCTCTCTGCCCTCGCTTGTGGACATAATGCAGTCTCTGCCTCTGATTGGCTGATGCTGAAACGTGTTCCAATTACTATATTCCCTTCATAAAAGGGGCGGTACTGTTGGCACATTGAGTGGAATCTAAACTCGAGACCACAAGACGAGAGAGACTGCATCAGAGAATACCGACACACATCACATGTGTGGAGATCCTTCACTCTAGACATACAAAAAGCAGGATACCTGCAGAACCTGCAAGTCAGAGTTAAAGTACAGTAAAAGTATCAGCATTCTGCGCGGAGACCTGCAGAAACTGCAAGTCGGAGTTAAAGTACAGTAACAGAACTGCCGTTCTGCATGGCATCTGAAACGGCACCACTAGCTTACATACTAATGCTAGCTAACATGCTAAACCTACAAAGCCTGCAAAGAGTTGTCCAGTCCAGAGGAGCCGAGTGGCGCTGCGGCCTAAACTGTTCCACTTTCTGTTCTATTCTTAAATTTACCACAATATTGAAGGCATCAGCATTTGTTTTGTTTTATTTAACTGTCACATTAACTTTTAATGTAATGAGATTTTTGCTCAGTGTGGGACACCTGTGTTTCTTCACTGAAGGTGTGTGTGACGTCATCACGATTAGTTGACTTCGACTATCTTGATGGATTAGTCGGCTTGAAAAAATCTGAAGTCCTTAATGCCCTAATGTATATATGTATGTATACAGTATACCGAAAAAATAATTGTTTGCATGTAACGCAGATATCCTCCACATTTTTTTGGTTTTGTGACATCTGGGCTCCATTCACCACATCTCTTTGTCCTCACCTGGGTAGTTTATATGGGTGTGGCAGACGAGGCCCGGATGTCACAGCTTTTTTGTTGCAATATGCAATTTTTCATGCATTTTAGTGCTAACTTGTTAAGAAAAATATAATTAACATAAATGTAACATAAATTCAGCTACATTTCCATATCAATAAATATAACTATACATTTGTTTGTGCTGTTGAGGGAACACAAAGAAAGCATGTCTTGGGATGGTGAAATACCATTGTACTCATAGGCGGGAGGTTTGACATTAGCCAATCTGAGAATGTATTTATTTCTCCTCGCTGCTGATTAGCTGCTGCTCTGTGACACATCTTGAGTGTCTCTCTGAGTGTTCTTGTGTTTTTCATTTCATTCTTTTCAAAGCCCTGTGTTTTTATTTCTGTACATTAAATTAATGAATTACTGTATTTACCCTGCTATTACCAAAGAAAACTACAGCACATAAAATGCGCGTACATAAATTATAGTACAGTCTATACAGGGGTAACATTGGTATTTTACATTCTAGCTGTGTGTGTATGTGTGTGTGTGTGTGTGTGTGTGTGTGTGTGTGTGTGTGTGTGTGTGTGTGTGTGTGTGAGAGTGTGATGTTGATGTGATAATGATACTCTATGTACATATATTTATTTGTGTGCATGAATTGAAATTGACATCATGAATTGTATTATAGGTGTGTGCATGTCTGGACTACTAGCCGTCTCTGAAGAACTTCATGCAGTTAGATCAGCCAACCTTGTCTTCTGCTCTGATTCTACTTTACCTTTCTGCAGCCTTTGACAAGGTTAGCCATCTTCCTGGCTACTCTCTCCAGCCTTAGGATATCTGCCACAGCACGACAATGATTTCCATTCTACCTTGATGACTGGTAGAATGGAAGTACCAGTCTGCCCCGCGAAGATTGTCCACTGGTGTTCCACAGGGCTCAGTCCTTCAACTGCTTCTCTTTTGTCTATATACTGGTTTCTTGGGGATGTAATAACCTCACATGGCTTTTCCTACAAGATTTATGCAGATGACAATCAGGTCTCAACAAGCATCTCAGACGGCCTGGCTGGTATCTCCTACTGGATGGCAGCCCACAACAAGACTGTGCTTCTTTTAATTAAAGGGATCTATAACCGAGCCACAACCTTAATGTTTCTTTTGAGATCCCAGTTGTGGTCCCCTCAAAGAAGATAAAAATTATTGGTGACATGCTGGATGAAGAATTCTCATTGTTGATGCTTGTTAATATGAAAATATCTTCTTTACAACACCAGAAGAAACACTTTATCATCATAGCTACTCAGATACTCGTTGAGTATTTGGTACTACAACTGGAACACTGGACTTTCACTGAAGGTAACCAGACCACTTCAGCTTATTCAGAATGCAGCTGCTTGGTTAGTCTTCAATGTTCCTAAATTCTCACACACCAAGCCTCTACTACGGAACCTTCACTGGTCACTAGCATTAAGTTAAAAAGTTTAACACTTGCCTTCAAGGACAAGAATGGACTCACACCTCCTTATGTTTCAGCGCTGATCTAGTAGTGTTATATTTGCTCTGGATGATATTGTGTACTAAATCCCATAAATATAAATGTAAATGTAAACGTGTGTGTGTTTATTTGTGTATAGCTATGAGCTTTATGCACGTCTCATTCTTGTAACAGAGTTTAAAGGCATTATGGAGGTGTTTGTACCATTGCTTCAGAAAACATGATCATTGTTCCACTTTGCAAATGAAGCAGCTGGAATTCAAAATGGCTTAAGCTGATATAAGTAATGCTCAGGCAAATGGTCCTCACACACATGTGCAAGCACTGGGTTATCTTCAACCTACGCTCTCCCACCATAATTGTGGCCAATTGGAATATAAACAGACACCAAAATAGCTCTGACTGACCAAGGTATCAGGCACCTACCAAGTACCGTAAGTTGCGAAGTGGGTCGTCCATAGATTAGACTAGTTTGTCGAGCACATTATACAGAAGCTTGATTGGATCGAGACTTGGGGAATTTAGAAGTCAAGTCAACACCTCTTTGTCATGTTCTTTAAACCATTTCTGAACTATTTTTGTTAAGAGGCAGGGTGCATTACCCTGCTGAAGATGGCTTCACAATAGATTATGAAGTGGCATATTTGGCCTGCAAGAATGTTTCTGTGGCTATTATGTGTAAAAATATCAGCCGCAAGAATGCCAGGACCCAGGGTTTCCCAGTAGAACATTGGCCAGAGCATCACACTAGATTGACCAGACCTTCTACCAGGTAAGTGATGCACATGCACTCAGCCATCTACATTATATAAAATAAATCATGGTTCAATCCAGATCCCCTTCTTATTGTTTGTGCTTTCAGCAATCAACAGGGCTTAGCAGGGGTATTCTGACAAATGTATGTGTAAGCGTAAGAAATGATCTGCACGTTGTGTTCTGAAATGTATATTTCAGACCAGATGAGCTGGCCTTCACTTTTGGTAGGTTATGACCTCTGCACACTGGAAACATCCCACAATGTCCACTAATTGGGAGATGCTTGCATCCAGTCATTTAACCATCAAAATTTGAATCTTGTCATAAATGCATGAATTCTTACATGTATGAGTGTTGGATATTTGTGTGTCTAAAGAAGCTTGTTCATCCAGTATTTCTTGAGAAATCATGACTCTTATGCAGCAAGAGCTTTAGTGATATCAGGTGCTCATGTTGGATGATTCATTCTGAATTGCAAATTCTACTCCAACTCACTCCAGAGTTATTGAAGAGATCCATTACTGGAGAGAAAACAGCCATATAGTGTGGAGCTTTATATGCATTTTTCCATGCTTTGTGATCTATTGTCATTTGCACTACCTAAATCAGATCCTGTTTAAAAATAACCAAGAACACAGTAAATATTTCTCCTTGGTGTGTAATATGAACCACAGGAAAAGTTAATCTAACCCTCATGTCAGCAGATACCACCAATCAATGGACTGATTTGCAGATATATCAGGCCATGGCTGTCACCAGCAGAAACTGTGAAACAATCAATTTACACCCCCCTGATACTACTAAACTATTGACACAACATGGATAACCACTGTCTGCACCCCTTGCTTGAGCAGTATCACACACACACTTTTTCTTGCTACCAAAATTTGACTTTATTATTTTGTGAGTGAAATGTCAGAGATCAGAGGCTAGGTCAGTTATGTACTCTTATTCTGCTCTCAGAAAGCCTTTTTAAGTTGGTAATTTCAGCCAAATTCCAGGAGATACACGTATTCAGCTCTACTTCACTGCCATCCGGGGTTAATCTTAGTGGAATTCTTACATTAATATTAATCCATGTGCTATAGAGTATGGAACTCCAAAGTATTATGAAATATGTTAGAATTATATTGTAAAATACAACTAATTGTTGTGAAATATATTTCATTCTGTAATATATATTTACTTTTTATTGTGAAATAAGATTTCATA
>JBBMFX010000101.1:3892182-3902487 GCA_037832545.1 Rhabdalestes septentrionalis | reverse complement strand
TCACAATGATTAGTTGTATTTCACAATATAATTCTAACATATTTCATAATACTTTTGAACACTTTGGAGTTCCATAATAGAGATCCATTTTATATATACTGTAAACTATTTTTTATTTCAAACAGCTGCAATTTATAACTGTGTCAGCTTTAGATGAATGGCAATAAAGTATATGCATTTGTGGTCACAACAGAAAGCGAGAAAAAGAGAGAGGGCCAGAGAAAGCAATGAATGTTTATGAATGAATGAATGAGAGAGTGAGAGTGAGCAAGAAAGAGAGAAGTTCAATAAAATGGAGGAAGAGATTGAAAGACGGGGGTGGGGGGGTAATGATGGTGAACCACTAAAATAAAGAAGAAAGAGTGAAGGAGAGAAAAAAGGAAAGAATACAAGAAGCAAAATGAGTATTTTAGAGAGACAGACTTGGAGACAGTGAGAGGAGTAGATATAGTAACAGACAGAGAGACAGAAAGAAGAACAAGGACAGTGAGAGGGAGGGAGGGAGGAAGGGAGGGAGGGAGAGAGTCTGTGTCCATTCGTTTTGGCAGAGCTTTCACTGGCTGGCTTTTAGCCACACTCTTCCTGTGCTCCCAGCAGGGGACTGTAGGAGGACAGGCCTGCATTTATAAATAAAAGCATATGGCAGAAAGACAGTAATATGCGGATGTGTAATTGCTAATTGCATAACATTGCTCCCCGTCTTCCGCCAGAGTCACTGAAAATGGAGCAATAATACGGCACTCGTGCAAAGTCCCACAGTCAATCGAGTTCACCAGCAGTCCAGCAAAAGCAGGTAAAATGTGAGGGGAGCAGAGATAAAAAACCTACATTTTACTGGCTGAACAAACTTCATGACAACATTGCCTCAGAAAAGAGTGGAACTGGCAAATTGCAAACAACTTTGAAAGCTTTTATTCTGGTGCCAAAAGTCAAAATTTGTAAACTTTTATTCTGGTACCAAAAGTTTTAAGTTTCACAGACATAAATTAAGTGAAGCATTATGGGAATAGTCATTGTAAAATGCATTTAATATTCTGTTACCAAACAGAATAACTGTTACATTATGCAGTTCAGATCAGACCTGTGACATATTTGGGGCATGTGTGTATACAATTCCCTTTACTAGGAATAATTACTATGTAATCTGCCTCCTTCCACTCATTAAAAAAAATGAACAAGGAAGGTTGTGCACTTTACTTACTATGTTTATATTCAGTTTACTTACAATAACTGTGTTTGTTGACTTGAAATGTTTTTTTTTTCTATTAAGGTCCACGTAATTATGTCTCAACTTTGTTTTCCAGTTTCATAATTAAATTTTGTGGAACCTGTCGACAAGAAAAAATTCATTAAAGTCAAGGTGCAATTTTTTTGAGTGTTCGCTGGACGTTTTATTAGAAACCCCAACCATGTATTTCCACTAGCTGGCTACTATGAGAGAGACCAACCATGGATTTCCACTAGCTGGCTACTTTATTAAAAACACCTTCCTTGTACATGTACCTGTGTATCTTTTACAGGGATTTTGCTGTTTTTTTTTTACCCACATCAACCTCACCGGTTGAGCGTGGTTCACCATCCAATAGAAGAGTTGTACTGGGGTCAGAATTTGACCACTGATGAAAGGCTAGGGGAAAACTTTAACAAACATGCAAAATTATAGGGCAGGTATTTCTATTAAAGTGGCAAGTGAGTCTGAACATAATATGCTGTTTAAATTAAAGTGGTTAAAAAATCAAGCAATTCAAAACCAGCTGTCCTAGTGCAAACTTATTCAACCAGAATGTCTTTTGATTGGTCATTAACCCTTGCATTACTGATAAAGCAATATAAATTTGCCACTAACAGAATACCTAGCAAATTCTTGCCCAGAAGTGAGTATCACTCAAGGAATCGGCATTTTGTCATTAAAATATGCAAAAAAAAAGATATGGTTTATATTGGACTTTTTATTACCCCTTAATTAATCACTCTCATTAATGGGTGTCACTGCCGTTAAATCTGAGGGGGGCCCACGTCAACTCTCATGTGAGGAGGGTTGATATAAATTCTAAGATTAACCCCCTCACATTTCAAAATCATTCATTTGGACCCTCCCACATTTAACATAAAATATTAGTTCACCCAGACCTGTGGAATGTTGAATGTGAAATCTTTCACAAAATATTCCATTCCACTTAATCAGTTGGAGAATACACATACCACTGGTTATCCGCTCCGAGTTTGCCCCAACCCCTAAACCGACAGAGAGTTTGAAGGCATACAAACCCCACCTCCCACTCATAGACCCTCACCTTAAAAGTGCTTCTGAAGCCCCGTCCCTCATAACAGCATAATGTACATATTAATTTATTAGAAGTTACAATATAATTCATAGTACTTATACAGTAATCGGCCTCAAAATCAATGACCGAATAATAGTCCTAGGGTACAAACAAGGAGTAAAGGCTGAAACATCTACATTGGATTGCACCCTATAGATCACGGTACATCCTACAGTCCTGTGGTTTCCAATTCCAATACTGGTGGCCCACTGTCAGGCACAGTTTAGTGTTCATCCCTCTATAACATGCATAATTAGACTCAACAGCCTTTCAGGAATTTTAACATAAAAAATATTGAAGGGGAATGTAATCCATTTTTTTGTCTTAAAATTTCTGTTAAATATTCATAAATCTGCATATCTGGAGCATTTAATACAAAGTTACTGCAATTCCCAATGCATGTTCTGAGGTCAGGTTTACACATAAAATGTATTTTTTGAATCCATTTATCAAAGAGAGGCTCATGCAGTGAATTGAAAGGTAAAGTAGAATCAAAATATCACTAAGAGTTCGAAGCCGGCCAGAGATTTAGCAATAATTATTAGTAGGTTTTCATTGGGTTTTAGTCTATGCACATTAAGTATATAAAGTTTATGCAGAATTGTCTAAAAACATTTTGAAAAATGTTTGCTGAAATGTTTCTGAAAAAGTTTTAAATTCCACCCATAATGCATGCTGAGCTTAGGACTCCTCTTTCATTAGCTTTTCATAAACTAGCCACTGCCAGATATTAATGATCATTCGCCATCCTTGTTGATATGATTCCAATTAGATCACCTCCCATTAGTCCATATCATATTTCCAGCAAACAATGAGGTTGCTTTTGCTTTTCAAAATCATTTCAGATTCTGATAAGGACACACTCACAGGAGGTGAGGTTACAGGGGATGTGTGGTAATAAAGCCAGCTAGTTAATAATGTAATCTTAAATTACAGTTTAATTACAGGCGCTTAGTCACAGGGGACACCCCGTAATTCAATCACAGGCCTCCAGTACAGTACCACACAAAGCCTTATCTTTTCGTTTTAGACTGGAAATGAATGGGCCGTTTGGGCCAATGTAATTAGACTGTAGTCTGGATGGGACTGGTTTTGCAATCTTCTGAGTCAGAACAGACTAAAAGGGAATGAGATAAAGACAGACGAGGAGAGTTAGAGGGAGAGAAAGAGAGAAATTATATCAAGTGTTCCCTGAAGAACAGGTGAACATGTGCAATGAAAAGACCTCCTCAGCTGAGAGAGCTGGGAGTGCTAGAAGAATCCACCCCCCTCCTACTCCCCCAGTTTGCCAGGTCAGAGTCCACACACACAAACCCAATTTGTCTTTTATTTCATAGGCTTTATTCCTTTAGAGACGCTGCCACATAGATAATATGTGGCAGGGAAAATATAATGCTCTTCATAAATTTTGAGGGGGGGCAATATTAGATTTGCAAAGAGGGAACATCATTTCGTCAGAGGCCGGTTGCTCCCTCACTTCGAGATGATGATGCGAAATTGTGTGTGTGTGTGTGTGTGGATGGGTTTGTGTGTGTGTGTGTGTGTGTGTGTGTGGAGGGCTGGAAGAAGAAATGAAAACCAATACATTGCTGAGTCAGCATCCTGCCTCCTATTGTGCCAGCAGCAGACACACAATGTACTTTTTAAAGAAGGTTCAGATGGCTGCAGTGCAAACATGCCACTCAAGATGGCTGGGATGCAACTTGTCTATGAATCTCTCTCTCTGTGTCTTTGCATGGCCTGTCAGTATATTTGCCATTCTTCTTACCTTTTTCTTTTCTTCCTAGAGCTTTCAGATGTTCAGTGTGGTCAATGAGAACATCTCACCCACCAGACATATTTGGGTTCTAAAATTTCGTTTTGCCATTTTGTTAACATAATGAACTATGTAGACTTTTTTTTTATCATTATTTTTTGTGTATGAACTCAAACCATGATAAAATGACGACTCTTCTACTTACAAACACAAATATACACAATATATAAATATACATTTATTCTTCATTTTGTATCACCTATTTTGTGATAAGAGAAACTTTATACATGTATCAGTTTCTGGCCTCAAACAGGTAAAAAAGTGACAACAGGTAGACTATTCAAAACGAATTATAATGCACAGCAAAATTGGCACTAAATCCTCTGTCCTCGCAGAGGTTGTTGGGTTTGATTGGTTATATTAGTTTGATGGGTTTAGCGTTCTTACAGAGGTTGTTGGATTTGGTCAGTTGTAGGGATTTGAGGGGTTTGATGTTCTTGCAGAGATACTGTATATGGACAGTGGTCTTGGGATGCCTGACCATGACATGCATAGGGTCTTAAAAGACACTGAATTCAAATACACAGACTTAAATATGGAGTTGGAGGGCTTTCCTGAACATTTTGGAGCATTTCTGTGGGATTTTGTGCCTATAAATTCTGTAGAGCCTGAATGAGGCTAGGCACTGACAAGAAGGCTTAGCTCACAACCTTCTTTCAGTTAATCTCAAAGGTGTTGTATGGGGCTGAGGTCAGGGCACTGTGTGGACCACTCAATTTCTTTTACACCAACGTGTCCAGTCATGTGTTTTTGGACTTGATTTTTGCACTTGGGCACAGTCATGCTGGAATAAAAAAGGGCCTTCCCCAAACTATACCCACAAAGTGGGAAGCATGCCGTTTTCCAAAATGTGTTGGTATGCTGAAGCATTATGATAGCCCTTTACTGGACATAAGGGTTGTGAACCTGCAAACAGCTGTGTCCCAGTATGTTTGTCCATATATTGTAGTTGGGTTTGATACATTTTTCGGGGTTTGATGCGTTTGATGCTCTTGCAGTATTGTGTTTGATAGGTTGTAGAGGTATGGTGTGTCTGATATTCTTGCAGATGTGCTGTATTTAGGGTTGATAGATTACAGGGATACAGTGGGTTTGATTGTTGCAGAAGAATAATTGTACTTGTGTTCAGTAGATTGCAGAGAAACGATGGGTTTGATGTGTTTGCAGACACAGGCTGATCAACCTTTTGAGAAGCTACCCGCTGCTATTTGTTAAGATATCAATTATCTTGGTAAATGTTGGTAATTATTTGTAAATTTTCCTATTAGCACTACTGACTGAATAATAAACAAGTTCAGGCAATCATATTAAAAAGAGGAACCATCCAAATATCTATTTTACATATTCTACATATTTACATAGTCGTTTTAATGAGTAAAATAAACAAATCCACGGAAAAATGTCGCTTCTTTTTCAAATTTTGCCATACACCATACACTTAGGTCTGGTAACATCAGGGGCTGAGCTCTTCCAAAGCTCTATAATTAGAGGGTTCATTATTTACTAGGGGTGTGCAGAGTGGCTGCTATTCGTATCTGTATTTGTATTTGTTAAAAGGGAAAATTATTCGTATTCGTATTTGTATTTGTATTAGAGTGAAATTTAAATGCAAGTGCACAAACTCCGTCTGCCGCTCCCCGAATCTACTCCTGCACTTGAGCGTGTGACGGGGGGGAGGGGGTGGGGGAAGCGGAATATCTAAAGGTCAAAGTGATCAGTCGGTCACTCATGAACACACCAAAGCACACAGTGTAAATAGCATGAAATTCCTCCTCTGCGTTTAACCCATTCACCAAGTGAAGCAGCGGCAGCCATGAACTCTGCGCCCGGGGAGCAGTGCCTGAGGACGGTTCCTCACTCAGGGTTCCTCAGAGGTGCCTTGCAGTCTTCAGGTCCGCCCCCTGACTTTCTGATCACAGGGCGAGTGCCCTAACCAGGCGAGCGTGTGATGGGGGAGGGGGGCGTGGTTCCCGAATACAAATATTTTTTAAAGAATTTGTCCAAATACCGTATTCGTAAAAACACGTTATTTGTGCCTTTCCGAGTACTGGATTGGGATTCGGCCCCACCCCAATTATGTACCCATACTAAATATGATTTTTATCCTTGGAGTGATTGGAATAGCCAGGCTCTAGTCATGCTTATGTTAAGTATAGTGAGGTAAAATGGTGGTAAAAATTTAAGATGGAGGCAGTGAGGCTCCAAAAGAATCATCGTCCAGTCATTCCTGCCAAGCCAAAATGTTATTATGCGGTCATCACACTGGGTCCTGGCCTTGTGTGTGTGGAGTTTGCAGGTACTCCTTGTGGTGGCATGGGTTTCCTCCAGGATGTCTCCCACAGTCCCAGATGAATTGTGGGCATGCTCTGTGGTGGGCTAGTGCCATGAAACCCAAAGACATGGGATAAGCTCTGCGTACCAGCAACGCAAGTGAGGAATAAGTGGTTATAAAAAATGGGAAAGTGAGCGATACTGATCCAGTGCAAACAAAACAAGGCTTCTGCTACTACACAGGCTATTAGTTTAGCAACCCCCTTTGTTTTTTCCTGAGCTTTGTATTGCCTCCCAGCCCTGTTAGGTAGCCAGAATGGTCAAAGGCACAATTGAATGACTATCTATAAGAAGTTCATAGAGGGGGGCTGGAGTCTATCCCAGCTGCTATGGGTGAAGGTGTGGTACACCATGGACAGTCGCCAGCACATCGCAGGGCCACACACTCACACACATTCACACTCACAGTCACACCTAAGGGCAATTTAGTGTACATTTCCAATTTTATTTAAGCATTAAAATTTAGAGATTGTTATTGTTAGGAGTTTGAAGTCAGATTTGTTCATAGCAACAGTGATAGGAACCAGAAATATCTTTCACTCTCCATTTGTCTTACATGAATACACCATAGCACACAGCATGAGTTCTTCTTTGTATTTAACTCATTTATCCAGGTACAGCAGCAGACAGCCAGGAACACAACATCTAGAGATGTGTGTAGGAACGCTACCTTGTTCATGGGTCCCTCTGTGATGACACTAGCTGCTATTCAAACCCAGGGCCCCTTGATGGCAGGTGCAAATCCCTAACCCCCGGGCCACCAGCTTACCCCTAGTAAATAAAGAGGCTTTGTGTTGACCCCTGGTTAGTGTCAGTGCAAAAGAAATCACTCTATACCCAACCATTTCACAATATCAAAAAAGCACTACTTACTAATCTGTTCCTTTAATGTAGTCTTTCTTAATACCTCACTTGAGCAAGGTTTTTTAATGGTATTTAGTGTAAATTGTTGCATACTGTCCTTTAAAATGACTGTGTTGCCTGAATCTCCCAGTAGGCCTTTAGTACTGCGCCAAGGATGGGGGGCAACATCTCTATATATGTTGGCAGTACCAAATTAAAAATTATACACATACTTTCAGACACAAGCCAAAGGAGTGTGGATGGATGATAAATCTCTGACCCCTTGGAGAAAAGCTGAGACAGCATTAGTTAAGCTGCCATGCCTACAGGATGCCCCTTTCTCTCCGATAAATCTCTTCTATTATATATCTGACATCACTGTGAATCACTTGCTCACAATGTTGTGTAAGATCTTCCAAAAATATACAACACCCCACCATCGCGCATTCATTTCATCATCTCCTGTTCGGCACAATCATGCATCACTGCTAGGCCTGCTGTTGTGGAACCCAGTGGGTCTGCCAGAGTAAAATGGGAGAACTTTGAATTACCAGTAGTTTATGCATCATTTAAATCCTTTCAACATCAAGACAGCTTCCCATTTTCCTGTTTATTTGTTAAAGTTACCTGTAAATCTTCAGGACCGTGATAATCAGAGGTTTTCTGAGTAAGCTGATGTGGTGGGAATACATTATAGTGTTGGCTACTATCTCTTTTTACCTATCCAGTTGTAAATAGTGACATATACTGATTGAAGATAGCAGAAAAACTGTAGGTTTGCCATGTACACGTCAAAACATATAATTTCTTATTGATTTTTGGTTGAAAACTACTGCTTTTTTCCTCTGCATTATTTCATGCCTTCTGAGACAAGGGTTGCTCCAACATATTGTAGGTATGACTAATCTGAAAATTACCTATAAAGTTTATTGATGAGGAAAACCTACAGTTGCAGGTTTTAGGTTGTT
Organism: Rhabdalestes septentrionalis; assembly: GCA_037832545.1. Classification (NCBI taxonomy): domain Eukaryota; kingdom Metazoa; phylum Chordata; class Actinopteri; order Characiformes; family Alestidae; genus Rhabdalestes; species Rhabdalestes septentrionalis. The sequence continues at coordinate 3,894,205 of JBBMFX010000101.1, read as the reverse complement.
TCAGGTTGGGTCTACGGCAAGATGTGTTCCAGAAATTGCAACATTCAACATGTTCCGAGTATCTGTCACCAACTCCATGCTATTGAAAAGATGGTTTGGTGTCACTGCCATTTATTCTTTTTAGAAACAACTTATTAGTGCTTTTTTTAGAGTGAGAACAGTGCAAGATCATGGAGAAACACAGTTTTTGAGAGGCACTAATGAAGATTTTGCTGGATTTTGTTGGGCTTACCATTTAGGCCGCTGGAATTCCATTTTGATGAAAATAAAGCAAAATGCACAAGAATGTAAATTCTTAACTGCCTTTATAAGACATGATGAGCAGAGGTGAGAAAATATACAAAGTGAAACTGCATAAAGAAGTGCCATTTTTCTTTTAAAGAAAAATAAGTATTATTTGTTTATTTCTTTGCTGTAATTACATTTTAATTGCCGATTATTTTGTGCTTCCAAGAACAATAGCTCCACCAAAATGTTAAATAAAACATTTACATAGCCTGCCAGTGAAGTGAGTTTTGACATCTTGGACATGTCTTGTTTATATAGGTGAATTTTCTTTAAGCCTTCTAGTTCCACTCCCTTGCAGCCATAAGAGCTGATTGGTTGAAGCATGCTTGAAGCTATTGTAAATGACTGAATATGCACATGTGAAAGTGACTGAGAACCAGACACTGTTGTGAGAATATCACATGACAATATTTTAGCCAGGAAAATTTTATCTATTGATGTTTTAAATTTTTCCCCCCTCAATTTCATATTATGACCAATAGTTTTTTTTTATTTGACTAGTCACCGACTATTTTTGGGATTAGTCGACTAATCAGATCCTGAGTCCACTGGATGTAAAACACTGTTCAATCAATATAAGAAGCTAACAACTAAGTAGCCAATTAGCTTACCAAGACGATCGTCCCACTTGGTTCTCAGAAATTGAATCAGCCACAACGTGCTTCTATTCAGATACTCATGCATCCCTGTCGTACGGCCATGGAAGACAAGTAAAAATGTCTTTAAAATAAACAACACGTCAATGATTTTGATTTAATCTTGACCAGTCGACCAATCTTGGCAGCCCTAATTGTCATACTGCATTTCATACTTTTACATAATTTTTAATTGTTGTAATGTGAGAAATACAAAAAGGTCTTTTATCTTACCTAGAAAGAATATTTTATCTTACTTAGAAAGGGAATGAATTTAGTATTTGGTGTAGTCGACATGTGTACAAATATCTTGCACAATTACTTTACAGAGCTCAGCTGATCTCGCGGTGTGTGAAAGCTGTCCCACCCTACAGGTATACAGTATGCCTGCAGTGAGCTAAAGAATATGCTCTGATCCAGCTTTGCCCCCACCCCCCCTCTCCATTGCCATCACTCCTCCTCTGCTAGTCCGGACCCGGGCCTCGTAAAGCATTCGAATCAATTTGTTTTAAAAACACGTTTTTCAGAAACTTATTAGGCACTTTAGAGATATATCATACACCTTCAGCTGGCCGAGGTGAGAAAAATGGCTCGACCGACGGCAGCCCATTTTTCCAGCCGAGCACATAGTCTTGTCGCAAGGGAACCATAAAGCCAGCAAGGCAGCCTATGTGAATTCTGGCTCTGGGTTGAGCTCTGCTACTAGCCCCACACCTGCATAAATCAAGATAATTCTCAGAGAGCCTTGAACTCTGACCCCACCACAATTCATTGGGATGTCATGGCGGGGAAAGGAGGAGAAGGACGAGGAAGGGGGACATGTATTGGAGGAGCTAAGCTGTAGAAGGCGTGAAAAAAGGGGTGTGGGAGTGGGGGGAGCTGATATAAGTCACTATGCATGTTTGAAGCCCCACTGCATCTAAATGTTGGCTCTTTACAAGCCATTTGTCTTCAGTTGTGGCCATTTTCATTACCGCAGAAATGCAGTCGGAGCCTCCAGCTCACTGGAAATTAATAACCACACCTCTTCTTACATTTCTTCAAGCCATCCCAACCTCTCCCGCTCTCATCTCTCTCTCTCTCTCTCTCTCTCTCTCTCT
>JBBMFX010000101.1:3868171-3882988 GCA_037832545.1 Rhabdalestes septentrionalis | reverse complement strand
ATATTGGGGTGTCACACAATTAAAACAATTAATCGTGTTACTTGCAAGCTCTCTGATTAATTAATCTCAATTGTTCGCAAAATTTTCCATTAATCACACACATGTAAAAACTGAAACACAATTTGGTAGATGTGTGAATGAATAATCCACATTACAAATGTCCCTTTATTTAAAAACTTGTTTTGTTGTTTTGCATTGTTCATGTGTACCAATGGTCATGGCATTCAAAAATATGACCTAATATGCAGAGGAAAAAAATGCATTATGCTTTATATTTATGCTGCCTTATTGAAAAATGGTACTGTAGTGCAAATCGACAGCAGAGTCTATCGATTCATGCTACCCTGTGGAAAAATACTCTCGAAGTTTATAGAGCTGCCAGTATCCCAAGGTAGCACAGATTTATGGCCATGGCACAGAATCCCAATAATGTGGAACTGCACTTATGCAGAAGGCCATGGTAGCATATCCTGATTTGTAGCACATTTTGATAGTTACGTGAAAACTAAGTTATGTTGTGTGTGTGTGTGTGTGTGTGTGCGTGTTAATTTTTTCTGTGCTTGTGGTGTGAAGTGCAGGTCACTGTGGGCAGTGCTGTTTTGTCAGGGTTTGCGTATACTACGTACAGGTTCTCATTACTGCATACACACATACACATGCTTACTCTGGCTGATATCAGTGGTGAGCCACAGAGCCAGTAGGTGGCCGAATCTATCCACAACCCCCTACTGACTGTTTATGACAGCAGTAGTGAGTGACAAAATGCTCAGAGAAAGGGAGAGAGATGTTTGTTTGCATTTGTGTGTGACTTAAAAAAATGTGAAAATGCCACAGAGGACAAAGTGTTTACCAGAACACACACACACACAAACACACATACACAGACAGAGGTGATGCTCAGTTTGCACCCCATTAGGATGTCTTTAAGCTTGTTTAATGAAAATTGATCTGTGTCTTAGATCTTTTCAGTTTAATTCAATGAATCAATAACTACTGACAAAACGCAAAAACACTTGTTAGCTAACTATTTGATCTGTTTTATAGTGGTCTGTAACTTCACTTACTTCACCACTAGTCTTCAATGTTTCAGTTATGAAGGCATAATGTTATTTTACACACATTAGTACTCCTATTACAGAATTAGTACTCCTATAACAATCACAAAAACTGAATTCAGTATTAATAATTAAATAAAATCTCCACAAAGACCTGGAATTAATTTTCTTAATGAGAAAATATCTACAGAATCACTGTAATGCAGTGACTAATTGCTTTAGTATGAAGAAATTCGGACTCGAAACTATTTCTACAGAATGTATTTCGGTATCACATTAATTCTGTATAAGGGCTGAACGCCCCACCATTCCTCACTTTCACTCAGGTTTGTGACGGTGGAATGGAGGTACACTAGTGTATCACAGTCCTCAGATATTCCCTTTCTAGATAGGTTTAGCAAGATATACCACTGTTTTCATTTGCACTCCTTACAGAAAAATAAATAATTCTCTGTATATTTAAATAGAACTAACTCTCATCTCTTTTTGTTTGTCTGAGGGGAGCTTCTGCACATTTGTCCAGCCCAACTAATAACCATGGGACCCCAGGTCAACACCTTCTTGGACCTGCAATCTCTGGGACCCCGTGCCAAAATGCCCTTGACTGGTTTCGGCAGTTCACAACTCCACGTGTGCTCTACCCCAATTTGTGGCAAATAATGCTTAAAGCTCCAGTGGAGATTGTTGCTCTTGATCCTGTTGTTTATGGACTACAGTCTCTCAGTTACACTTCCAACAAAATGTACCTCTATGGATTGGTTGTAAAAAGCACTTTATAAATAAAAATGAATTGAATTGAATTGAACAGAACATTTTCCTCTGTTAGCTTTAATGTACAATACAATATAAACTTAGCCAAGCTATGAATATTATATAAGCAGGCATAAACCACTTTGTTCAGCTGAGAAATGGCCTTTGAGACAGTTTTAAATACAAGCTCAGTGAGAGAGCCTTCTGGTCCAAGACTCATCTCTGAGCCAGTGCTGGACAGCTGTAATTTATAGAGCAATTTATGAACCATTGGTGAAGTCAAGAGGATACAAAGATGCTGTTCTCGGGTTTACACCCTCTCCCACAGATGCATGAATGAGCACACACACACACAAACACACACGAACACACACACACAAATGCATGCATGCAGGCAGGCGCACACACACACACTCACACACACACACACCGTTAGCCATAACTCATCAACAGATGACCAGCTGGCAGAGAAAGAGAGAGGGGAAAAGGAGAAAGGGATGGGGGGTGGAAAATAGAGAATTACTCCATCAGTGAATGGACATGTCTGAACAGAGATGTAGCTAAAAGGGAAAAACCATGAAACTGGTCTTTTTATGATGTCTATTTGAAAAATCTTAATTCTTTGCTGTATAACTGTCAAAAAATGGAGGCACACTTAAAACCAGCCCATTTAGAAACTAGACATTAACTCCTACCATGTCTGTCCACTTACTGGCCAATTTGTAAGGTCCATTGTTATAGATCAGCGGTCCCCAACCCCCGAGCCGCGTGGTACCGGTCCGCGGGCTGCACGGAAAAATTACAGTATTTCCTTTTTATTTACTATCAGAGACTAATCTATGTTTTATTTTGAAAAAATGACCGGATTTCTTATATTAAACCGTGCCGTGGCGAAATAAAGTTTGGGTACCACTGATCTATGTATCAACAATCATTTAAGGGAATGTAAGCCACATTGTAAACCACACACCTCCTGTTACAAGAAATAAATTGAAGAACAGTATTATGACAATAAAAAAATATGAAAGTAGAATGTCTAGAAAACATTCTTGCTCATCTACTTAAATATATTAAAGACAATATAATGATGAAATAAGAAGCCACATGGAGTAATAATCCTGTGATTTTCGTCTAGGGTTTATAATATAAAACACTATTGTATTAGGCTAACAAGCTATGCAACTTTACCAAACTCTTGGCTAGGAAGAACCATCCCTATGCTGCTGCAGAATGCTTTCCAGTAATACCTCACTGCTAATATTACACTGTTATTGCTAAACATAGCTAATTTGGCCTGACCTGTGATTACGTGACATTTCTGAAAAGTGCATGTAAGCCTAAGACCAGCTCCATCTCTGATGCTAGTTCACATCAAGTCCTGTACGTGGCATGGTGTGTGTGCAGCTGTTGTGTGCATGGGAATACTGTCAAAACAGTGCCTCCTTTCCTTTCAGCAGTGGAACAGGAAAGAAAGTACCAGCCCAGAGAGTGGTGACAAGTGTCAGAAGCGAGCCATCTAATTATTTTGCTTTTCTATAAACGTTTCCTCTTTTCTGCCTACTTCTTGGGTTATGCCAAGCAGCCTGGCTTTGAGACTGTTGCTGCTAACTTATAGCAAGGGGAAGATCCAACTTGACATTTTAGCCTAGCCAAATGCCAAGCTCACGTACACACAATCATACACACAAAACTGCCGGGGCCATTAAGCTTACTCCTTAAACTTGTCGAGCCTTTTGTCATACATTTCTCACCTCAAGCCCCCCCTTCCTCTTCCAATTCTCCTCCTAGATCTATGAAACAAACTGAATCTCATTTCTACTCTGGGGTGCTTAATAAATACATCAGGCTAAAAAAGTGCTGTGCTATTAAATTTGAGGCTGAAGTATGAAGAGAAAAGGCTTCAGGGGTGATGGGCATGATTTAATATCTGTCCAGGGGACGCTGCATGCGGAGGCAGAGAGTACTGAGGGGAGCATGGACACCCGTGGTGACCTTTGCCCTATGAAAGCTGAGTAGGGGGTGTATGGAAATGACACAAGGGGGGCATGGCCTCAGTACATCTGATGTACTCTTCACACGTCCTAATCAATCAGAGCAGAGTTTGGAAGCTTGTGTTGGACGTCCATTGAAAACACTCTGGAACACAAAGAATATTTGTAAGAAAGAGAGTTAAATAGAGAGTGATGGAGAAGGATAAATTGAATGAGATAGTTACTAACATCCACTTCCTGTCAACAGTGAGCTGCATTTACATTTAATTTGACATCCCGCACATTAGAATTGCCACTCTAGGTATAGTATTGTAACCCAATGTAGTGTCATGTAGCATCATGTGGCATTCCATAGCAGTGCAAAACGAAGTTTCGAATTATAAAATGGATTGCAGAGCATGTATATAAAACCTTTAATATCAGTAAGTTAATTAATGTTTGGTATCAGCTAACTTTGCCATCATTAGCAATCAGACATTTCAAGCAGACAAAATATTTTCAATATTTTCGTTTAACAACAGTCAAATCACGTCAGGTTATGTCTTTGATGACAATAAAGCAAACCAAATGCATGCATAAATGGCTCTTTTTAAACCTTGATGAGGGAGGAAAAAAATGGGGCTCCAATAAAGTTATTGCTACATCACATGATATTTATATGCGTCCAGTTTTATAACAGTTTGCGAAAGTTCCTTTCCTGTTCCTGCATTACTGTCTCCAAAGCACACATAAATAGATTTATGCTAACAAATCTTCTTAAGATGTCTTCATCAAAAATTAACAGTGAGCATTTTCATAAGAAAGGAACACCCCCAGCCACACACACACACACACACACACACACACACACACACACACACACACACACACACACACTTTTCAAAATCATTAATTTGGCCACCCCACTTGTTGTTTTCTGGACAAAAGCCAAGACCTGTGCGCACCCTCCCAACGAGCACGAAGCACAACCTACACCCCCCTAATCCCCCAACCCCCCAACAACGACACAAAAAATACTTCCTGCTCCCCACACACACAGCCAAGCCTAAAAGGGTGACCACTCACACTAAGTGTCACCTTCTTACACACATTTCCAATATTCACATGCACATCAAAGACCAAGATGTATTCAGCAGATCAGGTGTAATTTCCTCTAATTTTTTGCGCACACACAGACACACTCACACACACACAGGAAGGAGCCTGTAATTGCATTTCTTGTAGCTCTTTTAATCACTGATCCTGACCTCCATCTCTACCCATGGACCTCAAATGACCCCTAGCTTGACCACACACATGCACACATACATATACACATATAAAGGATGGCCTCAAATACCTTTATATACAGTGCTGGTGAAAAAGTAATTGTGCCCTTTCTGATTTTGTTACACTTAAACATTTCAGATTATCAAACTAATTTAAATATTAGACAAAGATAACCCAAGTGTACACAAAGTGCAGTTTTTAAGTAATGATTTTATTTATTAAGAAAAATAACAATCCAAACCTACGTGGCCCTTTGTGAAAAAGTAATTCCCCCCCTTGCAAAATCACAAAAGCACCTTTTTTTGTTTGGAAAACTGAGAGCAATTTCACTAGCCACACCCAGGCCTAATTTCTGCCAGATCTGCCTAACCATAAGATAATTTTTAAAAAGTATGTATATATCCCAGAAAAGGAAGACATCATGCCACAAAGTCATTTAGAAAATTTTGGGACTCCAGTAAACCATGTGAGCCAAAATTCACAAATGGAGAAAACATGGGGCAGTGATGAACCTTCCTAGAAGTGGCCGGCCTACAAAGAGTGCAGCAACAGCTCATCCAAGAGGTCACAAAAGAACCCAGGACAACATCTCAAGAACGGTAGGTCACACTTGGAGGCTTATCCCAAGGAGGTTGAAGGTATCTGCTGGATGGCATGGAGACAGTAGTTCTTCATCTTCCTAACTCCTTCTAAAGGCTGTCGTTGAGCAATTGATGCAAGCATGGACATGTGTGGTACATAATTTGGCAGAAGTAATCATCTTGCAATTTATGGAAAAGCACTGGACAAACAGGGCTGCTATTGGTATTAATGCATTTGTAGCTGGTATTTTATACAGGCTGATATTAGACTGAATCAGTGGAATTACCGAAGCACATTTGTTGAGCAGAACATTTATATTAATTTCCTAATTATATATGCAGGAAACTCAGGAACGAGTTTAGCTTGTTATTTCTCTAGAAAAGTAATCATAAAATAGCTTAATCTTTTCATCTGATGTTTTTGCATCGAATTATGGAGAGTAGCAATATCAGTATCAATAAGCAGTATCAGCATTGATATTGATATCAGTAAAATCCTAACCATGCTCATCACTAAAAGTCTTTAATAAGGACTCCTATGGATGTAGTGTGTTGTGATTGTCCAGAGCCAAACACCAGGCTACTAGGTGGGGGGTAGTGGTGCTATATACCATGTTACATTAAATGCATGATTTCAGAAATGGTTCATTTCAATTAGTGAAAAGTTATCAAATAATTTAAAAGGTTAAATCTATCATCAGTGGCAGCTGGCTTTACGTTTTCTATCACTATATAGAACACTTACAGGCCTCCTTTATTCATGTATATATTCTAAACTCATTCATAGTGCAATTTTTTTAAATGTGAGTTTTTTGGAATAAATGTTTTGTTTAATCAGAAGAATGACTTACATTTGCATTCAGGCATTTTCTTGTTAAGGCCGTGATTTTTTTTTTCCAAGTTCATTACGTACTACAAAATAAATGCATGCCAGTAATACAGAGGCTTTAGTAGTATTATCACTATAGTACCCATCATACCCATCTTCGGGAGGTTTGAACTGAACCCGCAAGGCATAGCTCCATGGAGGTTAAATTGTGCAGAGCTTGACTAATGGTGCCATTTCCTTCATCGGCAGGAAGTTGGAGCTTCCTCTCCATCAGCAGGAGCTCTGGCATGCTCCAGTGAGCTGCCCGGCCCACCACGCATTCCTCAGGTTGCCGTTGTCAGGGGCGACAGGAAATGTTTTAATTTAGCCAACTTCCCTTATCATGTTGCACTGGCTATTCATTAATGACGTGTTTTAATTAGCCATTAGTTAACATGTTCCCAGTGTCAGAGATATGACGAGAGAAATCCCAGCGGGGGTGTATGGGGGATGAGCGCTCTTTCTCTCTCTCTCACTCTCTCCCTCTCCCTCTCAGAACAATTACTGAATGCCACTATTACACATAGTGTTGGCTTATTAATGGATGCTCACTTGTGAGCTAGATCATTGTACTGCCAGACAATGGAGGCCTCCAACATGAGACATTCTCTCCAACATTCTCTCTCTCTCATGCAGACACACACAGACACACACACACACACACACACACACACACGAGCCTTCTTCCTTTCCCCTTTCACTAATTTCCATCGTGTTCTCCTCACTTTTTCTCGAACACATATGACGACAGTGCATGTCAACGAGGGAGCAGTAAAGGGTAAACGAGAAAGTGCCAGAGAGATGCAGAGAGACCAACAGAAATATGGAGGAGTGAGAAAGAAAGAGAGACAGAGAGATAGAGAAAGGGATAGGGGAAAAAGAGAAGGAAGTGTGGGAGAGAAAGAGAGAAAGTAAAAGAGATGAAGAGAGAGGGAGAGGAGTCAGACGAAGAATGGGAGAGAGAATATAGAGAGAGGGAGAGGGGAGGAGAGAGAAAAGGGGGAGCGATGGATTAAGGCTAATTAGCATGAACAATAACAATAAACAGATAGTCTGTCGGTCAGCATGAATCTTGCACTGGCTGCGTTAATTAACATTGTTTACATAGTGACACGGTTCTTTCTCAATACACAAGGGCTTTACTACTGTAAATACAAACACACACACACACACACACACACACACACACATACCCACACACAAATAATACATTTAGGATCTAATGGCCCATATGTTAGTACAAAGACTCATGACTTATGCTTATACACACAAAACACACATTGAAACTTTTTATTTAATGTACAACAGCTGATAGAGTAAGAAGATGGACCCCCAAACAAATTAAATACTGTGTTTACATAGACACAAACATGCATGTAACATCCTAGTGCACACACATAGACACACAAAAACAAACATGCAAGCATGAATTGCTATGCAATACAAGCAAACAGGCTACTGTGTGTAATTACAAACAGAAGTATTTGTGATGAGATTATCGACGAGATTATTTTTCAGAATCCGTGGGCCAGCAAAATGACACTTAGCAGCTAGAAAATGATTCTTAATCTGGCGTCTGTGCAGCCCCCATCCCATGAGACATGGCCCCGCAAAGGTCACCCAAAACAGAGCTGAATCAAAGTGATTATGGGACTGCAAATCAATAAGTGCTTTATATGAGATTTACTCAGCCTTGTTGAATAGCCCTCAGTCAGCAGAAACATTGCAGCTAGTTTTAAATGAACTGCCACACTGCAGGCCTCGCTGAGATTGGGCTTTGTGAATCTTTAAAAATCCAGCAGAATTCTGGGAGACTAAGGAGAGTGCATGCAATGTATCTGAATTTAAAATGTTTAATTTTTTGGCTGTAGCTAGTCACGCAAACTAAAGAAAGCCCACAGCTTTCTTAACGGGGTATAAAAGGTGCAGTGAAATAGTAGAAGTATGGTTGCAGAGTTTACTACCATGCTAACCAACAGTAACTTTTCTCCATGGCTCTGGGGCTTCCTGGACTGGCTGTAGTAGTGATGATGCAGTTACAAGTTTCCTAGGCTTAAAACACATTTTTAACCTTCAACTGCTGCCCACAACAACAGCTAGTGAATTTACATAACCTGTATGTAAGGGTATTTTTGAATATCCTATATGCTTCCAAAATGTAGTGTTTCAGAAAAAGTATGAGAACGCATGAGTGAGCTGAAAAAATCTCCAGTGTTGCTGTGTGCTAATTACAGCTGCAGTCACATTAACAGAGTCTAAATCTAAAAACATTTAAAACATCTTGCTCCAGCTCTTGTGCTCATAAAATGAAACCTTAGATTGCCATTATATGGTGATGTGTGCATCCATAAACACACCCACACACATTTCTAACCACAGACTATTAAATATGCCCCATATTTAGATATTTGAGCAGTTTTGCTTTAGAATTCATTGGATGATTTGATCTAGGTGAAATAAGTACACATGAAAATCTTTCTTCACAATTGCGGTATATCTGTGTATTTTTCTGTGCAGTTATAGTACTTTTTCTGCTATGGTGGGGTTTTTCAGTATTAAATATACATTGTGCGCTAAAGTTTCCTGAAAAGGACTAGTATAGTCTATGTAGAGGGGATGTATTTGTGTTCACTGTCATGAATCTGACCAAACTGCTTGCCCAGTGTAGCCTGGTGAATGAACCCAGTCACCATTAAACATGATAGTCGGTAACCCATCAGCTGGAGTTGCGATCTGATGAGTGGGGAATGACTCAATGTCTGAGCACTGGTTCCTTACCACTTCCTTGTTTATATACCATGTGATATGTGTCATTTTCAGTGCCCTGTGCATGTAATGTGAATGGTTTTTGTGACAGTCCTTCACCCTAGGACCATCACCAGATGAACCTGGTTGAGAGGATATCCAATGATGGTAGTCCTGGTTTAGAGAGAGGTCCAAGATGAAGTGTCCAGGGACCCATGACCATTCCTCCCAGTTCACAAGGTACTGGGTGCCTTGGCCATGACGTCGCAAGTCGAGGATGGACGATGTAGGCAGCACCACCGACAATGATCCTAGGCAGAGAAAGAAAGAGGAGAAAAGAAAACACGTTTAAGGTTGGAGATGTGGAAACCTGCATGAACCAGGTTGGTGACAGGGTTTATCCGGTTGGTGATCTTGTATGGCCTGATGAATTGTGGTGAGTCCAGAGGCAGTGGGCCCAGGAGGGCTGGCAATCAGCCACAAAGCATCAAGAGGAGTGATCCAGCTGTTGGTTGGCCCACTCCGTATGACCATTAGTTTGGGTGTGATAGCCAGAGGAGAGACTACAGGTAGAGTTGCTTAGATGGCAGAAGGCCTTCCAGAACTTAGCAGTGGATTGAGGCCCTCTGTTCAAGACAATGTCCTTGGGGAACCCATGCAGGCAGACAACATATACAAGAACGAGGTCAGCGGCGGTCTTAGCAGAGGGAAGTCCAGTGAGGGGCACCCGGTGAAGAGCCTAGCCTCAGAGAACCGGTCGACAGTGATGACAGTGATGATGTTTTTCTCATCCGGTGACAAAAATCCAACAATGTTATTGTTTGGCCACTAACAAAACCCAAGGCTGTGTGCTACCAGAGACGACGAGGGGCTGGAACAGGTTGAAGGTCCCCAGAGGAGGGTTGTTCATGTTTTGGCCCTGGCAGACACCGCACATGCCTAGACAAAGCTTTTGGTATCTTCTGCAATGCTGAGCCACCAGAAGAGTCATTGGAGCAGTGCGAGGGTCTTTTGGTACCTAGTAGGGGTGGGGCCGAACCCGAATACGGTATTCGGAATGGAACAAATAACTTTTTTACGAATACAGTATTCGGACAAACACTTAAAAAATATTTATACTCGGGAACCCCGTTACACACTTGCGTTCAGGAGCAGATACTCGGCTTCAACCCCCAAACCCCGGGCATGAGTAGATACTGAGCCCGGTCTCACAAGTTTTCGTGCAGCCATCACAAAATACAATTGAATCAAAATATGCTCCGATCATGATTTAGGCCTTTTTTTCATGCTAGGAAAACGCTTCTCTTTTTCGTGCTAGGACAACGCTTCACTACACGGTCAACCTTAACCTTAACCAAACTGTAAGAGTCACCAGTTAGTTCAGATACTGGTGATTTAACACAGTGCCTGTGAAAATACTAAGGGTAGAATAGCATTGTTCTAGCAGGAAAAAATTAAGCGTTGTGCTAGTAGGAATAAAAGCCCTTAATCATGATCGGAGCACGTATGTTGATTAGATTGTGTTTCGTGATCGTTGCACAAATGGATCTGGATTTATCAAGATGAAGCAGGATGGGTGTCATGGTAAACAAGTGACAGAGGTGGTAAAAAAGCCTGGTGGCTTCGGTGGTCAATCATGCAGAGCTGAGGGTCAATTCTTGATGGTTATTTTATTCAGACCCTTATAGTGAACACATGGCTAGAGGCCCCGTCTTTTTTCTTAACGAAGTAGAACCCACAAGAGAGAAAGATGGCCTTACGGTGTCTTGCTCTTCAGTGATATACTTGTACATGGCATTCTGTTCTCCTGGAGAGAAAGAGAACAGGCAGCTGCCTAAATTATGTCTATTCTCAGGCTGGATGAGGTCTTCAAGAATGGAGGAGAGTTCTCGTCAGGCTAGCTCATCCTTCACACAGTTAGCTAGCCCCTTGAAGAAGGCCATTCGAAGAGCCCAGGCTTCAGTGGTTAGCTCCTGATGGGACTGCTCCAGAGCTGTGAGCTGCTAGTGGATTTAGCTGTCTTGTACGAGACCATGAATCGCCAACCCAGTGACCTCCTGTTTCAGTCCCTCAATCATAGCCACCTGCCGATTCACAGTCTTGTACAAGACAGCTAAATCCACTAGGTTCATTGTGGGCTCAGACATTCTGTCACAAACCTGTTTGTCCAATGTTGTGTAGTGAATGAACCCAGTCCCAGATTAAACATGACAGGGTCCGTAACCCACGCAGTTGATCTCAGAACACTCTCAGCATGGTACCAGCTGGAATTGGGTCAAGATGAGTAGGAATGAGTCAGTGTCTCAGCGCTGGTTATTTACCACGTACTTGTTTATATACTGTGTGACAAGTGTCATTTTCGGTGTGCATCACATGACTGGTGTCCATGACATTCACTTAGAAAATGTAACCATTCAAAATTCTGCATATGACTGTGTCTCATTCTGAGTGATCATTCATTACAAAAAAACATGTTATGATTTATATTACTAATACAAAATAGTAGCTTTTTATAAGATGAAGCCTAAACTTAATCCTAATCTTCATCAGTAACCCAGAAGAAATGTTATACATTGCTTTTTGTAAAAAGCACTGTACAAAATGAAGACCCTTCGTCAAGTCTTGTTCAGGCTTTTTTCTACAAATTCAGGGCAGTTGAGCCTGGAAAATATATGAAAACACACAAACTAACACATGTACACTATCTCACTTCAGGAAGATTTAACTGCAGCCACCAAGGCCACCCAGCCAGTGATTTCTCTCACCATTGTGTCTGGAGGATGACTCTGCCACAATCACGCGTGTACACACACGTGTACACACATACACACTCACAGAGACAGTCCTTCAGAGGGCATCTCTAATCTTTGTAAACACATCTATCTGTGCTAGAAAATAATGGTTGCCTCACTTTGATTAGCGTAATGACTCTGGAAAAGACACGGGTGCACACACACACAACTTACAATGGTTTTTCTTCATATTAACATCCAGACAAAATCTCCCTTTCATGTCGGTGTCCATGCAAATTCAAATTGCACAGAGCCGTTAACCTCTCTAACCCTCAGCCTCTCTCGATCTCTCTCTGGTTAGAGCTTTAGAAGCTGAAGAGAGAGAGAGAGAGAGAGAGAGAGAGAGAGAGAGAGAGAGAGAGAGAGAGAGAGAGAGAGAGAGAGAGAGAGAGAGCAAGCAGCAAACAGAACTCAGTATGACCAATTACACATTGAGTGACCACCGAAAAGAGACATAGAATGTTCTCCTTTATTCTCAAAGATATGAGAATATATTTTTTAATAGTAATTCAAGATCTCTGTACAATAAAATGCTTGAGTCATTCAGGGTGGTTAATATTAAATGGCCCATTCTAGAGAAACTTACAAAGTCAGAAATGTTCCCAGTACTGGTCAAATGAATGTAACACCTAATGCAGTTGCCTATAAAAGACACCTCAGAGGAAGGTATTACAATTGTTACAAACATGCTACACAATGTTCTTTATTAATTTTGAGTAAAGACTTTTGGCCATAAATGTATTTTTTAATCCAAAATTGTATGTACCTGTGTGGGAGAGAGGCGCAGGCACAGATTTCCATTTTTCTCTTTTATTTAAACAAACATGAATACAAAGAAGGCCCGATAGCAAATACATAAACAAACACCAAAACAAAAAAAGGTAGCATAAGATTTAATACAATAAAGTGTCACATGGTGCTCCGGTCCAGACTGAGAAGAAGAGAGGTAGGCACAGGTGCAGATTTCCATGATGAGAGTAGTTTATTTACACACAAACACACACTGGGCTACATGAAAGAAAATGAGGCTTGAGGGCCAGATGAGAAGGTGAGGGGAAGGGTAGAGTAGAGAAGAATTGAGGAGTAGGATACAGAATGGGAAGGAAAGGAGTGAGAAACCACACAACATTAGCCACGCCATCTTGAGGAGAAGCTGGTGCGGGAGCCACGGCATGCAGAGGTGGAGTTGAGGCCGACGTGGGAACCAGCTCAGGGGTGGAGTAACGGCTTCCTCCCACTGCTGGTGCAGCCGATGGGGAAAGCCACTGCGCCACAGTTCAAGGTCAGTCCATCTATCTCATACGATGCATGCAGGTCCAGGAAGGAGGTGCAGGCATGTATTTTCATTCAAAAAAATGTTTTTCCCAATAAAGCCAAAACACAAACAAATTCCCCACACAAGTGACTGCTACAACAAAGGTTAGCTTAAGGTTGGACTCACAACCTAATCATGACCATTTTTATACATGAACATTGTAGCTAAGGGTGGTGGGTAAGATACTTGTCTCTTGTCCAAGCGGTCATGGGTTTGAATCCTACCTTCAGCACCACCACTGGGACAGATCAAAATCAATGAATAGACAATAGCTCTTATTGCTAAATCCCATCCCCGTGTCATAATAAGAGTTCCCCATGTCAGTCTCTAGCAGGGGCTGCCTGGGTCGTCACATAGAGAGGTACATGCAGTGCATTTTAAAGCAAAAAAAAGCCAATATTTTTCGGGTTAACTCATGGGAAGTTTCATTCTAAAAAACAGGCCTTTTTGTGTTGCAGACATTGAGATCCCAGGTTCCTTTAACCATCATTGAAAATTAATCATACTGTGCTAATAGGTTTAAACTCATGCTTTTATTTCACACATCTCTGAATGACTCTGAATCGAAACTATTATTTCATTATCCAGACCATTTTGTGAAATGTCCTATCAAGAGACAATGGGTTGCCATATTTCATGGTAAGGAGACAATGGTGGAACTAATTTGTAAGGTTACAGACTTAAAAATAAGAGGACCAGGAAAATAAAGAAGGTTCCAAAAAGAAATGTGTAATGGATAAAGAACCCATGTTTAGAAATGTGTTTAAAGCTTGTGTAAGTGTAACTTCTAAATTGCTAAAACATTTATGCTGTGCAATAGTTCATGCGCCCATTTCTCCTCTTTATACTTCTGTTGGTTCTGTAGGGAATTAGAATGGTATTACTCAAAGACTCAATGGTGGACCTTTTAGAGGTGTGTTTATACTTTCCTATAATAAGACAAAAACTTAAACTAGTTGAAATATACATTTACTTATGTAATGCAAATGTTGAAATATACATTTATATTTTTATTTAAATTTTTTTATGTACATAAATAATTGCAGCTTTGTTCCTATAGATCTATTTTAATTGAATGAGGCCACAACATAAATGGTAGGTGGAGTTTTCACATCGGGTAATTAAAACGAATGATTGAAAGTCACTCTGGAAAAGAGCGTCAGCCAAATGCCTTTTTACCCTTAAAATAAACATGCAAAAGTTACAACAACCAAACAAGCTTTTAGATATGGCAGGGATGATGTGCCATATTGTATGTCAATTAAAGAACGACCGATATGGATTTTTTAGGGCCGATGCCGATTTTTTTCGTAAGCTTTAGCCGATGGCCGATACGGGCTACCGATTTTCTAGAGCTGATGTTTGGAGCCGATGCGGCTTTTGTTCCCTCAATTTACATCATAAAATTGACACAGTGATAATAAATATTATGAGTCTCAATTTAACAAAAA
>JBBMFX010000101.1:3825866-3845983 GCA_037832545.1 Rhabdalestes septentrionalis | reverse complement strand
AACACACACACACACACACACACATACATGTTCACACAGTCGCTCTGGTAAACCCGGGAATACTAATAGCCTGGCAGCCCCTCCCCCACACACATACACTCTGCCACACATCCTCTGGATCAGCAGGAGTCCAAATCAAGCTGATTTTCCTCTTTGATTCAGCCGGAGAGCAGAGCTCAGATTGCATTTCAGGAGACGAGAGGACACTGAGAAGGGTGGGGGCTATGGAGTGGGGGGGTGCATTGGGGTTGTTTTGCATATTATAGTGCGAAAATAGGAAAGAGTGGAGAAGAGTCACTGCAATAGGCCCCTCTCTGACTCTCTGGTGCTACATTTTCTACACACACACCCAGACACACACACACACACACACACACACACACACGCACACAGATGAGAACATTAAAAACCCAACCACATTAATTTCTTTAATGCTATATGTAGATGTGTGTATGTATCTATGTATGTATGTATATTTTAACATCTTTCTATAATAACCATCATAAACCTTTTTAGTAGCTTGTGTTAGAATAGCTCATCTGTAAGACTGGACCAGATAGACTAGAATTTGAACTTCACATGCATTACTGATCATTTAGCATCCATGATCTTGTTGCTGGTTCCACGCTTGTCCTTCCTTGAACCACATTTGTTAGGTACTAACCACCACACGTAACGAACATCCCACAAGACCTTCCCTTTTATAGATGCTCTGACACATTCATCTAACAATCACTTGCAGTATAGCAACTTGCTGCATAATGCATCCCACCTCTTCATATGTGTCATTGCAACATAATAATCAATGCTATTTATTTCAACATCAGTGTTATTCAAAATTCACTTCCTATAGTGGCTTTTATGCTGTGGCTGACTGATATATCGTCACAAAAACCTCTTCAAGAGAAAGAAAAATATTCTTAAATTTCATTATAATGTAATTAATATATATATTTTTTATTGTGTCATTCTGGATAATTCCTATTGGCCAGTATAAAAAGAAACAACAAAAAACAGAGGTTTTACTTAAACAATGATAAGATGTAACTGTTAATGTAATGATGGCATTACATAAAAATATATATTTATTTTTGTGTTGGTTCATGCTATAATAGAGAAGCATCTCCAGCTGTACTCCACTCTGAGTGAATCTAATGCAACTGATCTCTCCTCAACTCTCAAATTACACACACCTGACAGAAACACCCTGGTGAATAATCAGAAAGCTGACCTGGTGTGTTTGTGTGAGTGTGTGGATATGTATATTTGATGTACATGGCCATTTACGTGCATCCGTGCATGTACGGTGGGTGTTTATGTACATGGGTGTGTTGTTCACATCATTTTGTGTATTTGTGTCTATGTGCATGTGTGTCGCCATGTTCCAGGATGTTGCAGGACATGGTGCATTTGGGACTGTAGCAGAGTGTGAGCGGGCCTTAATTTGCATTGGTGGAGAAGGAGCCTAATGCAGCACACCTGCTGTCCCCACACTGTCATTAGCCCCTCCGCTAGGGTCACGGCTCAAACGCCATCGTCAGTTTGCAAAATGTGTATCCATGGCCCTCATCACAACTAATGTACGTAACGATGGGTGGGTGGGAGATGTTGTGTAGTGTGTATGCATACCAGGAAAAGAAGGTTAGCTTTAAAATCTGTTGGTGCTGTGCATCAGACAGCAAAAAAAACAGTCACAACGAAATCATCCAAGAGCTTCAGAATCAGCAATGCACCTGCAAAACAACAGACAAGAGCAGGAAGTATTCAGGAGTAGCTGCAATGGAAAGCTTGTAGCATAAAACATGAAACATTCTTAGTCTGAGTAATTATTTGGGTTTATAAAATTATGTTCAGGCCCAGCTCTAAAAACTGTACCCCAGAATAATGATGTGATGAGGAAAGTTTGCTTTAATCTGAGGGTGCTTGAACATCTATATTGGGTAAATCATGTAGGAATATCTCTGCCCTTTATATATGAATAACACCCCCCACCATCCCACCTCCTAAATTAGGAGACTAGAAGTAATTTGACAATCAGAGCTGCTCAGTGGATTCTTGGCCAGCTGTATGTTGATGCACAAGAGAGCTTGGACTTCTAATTGTGACATTTACATCTGGAGTCTGCTGCAGTTGTATCCGAATATGAGGAACAAAGAAATGAACAACATGAATTACTGAGACAGAATCTCAATTTTATTGTGCCAAAATCATATTTGGTAAATGATTAAGAAGCAAGAATGCACTGATTAGCTTGTCAATTGCAAATTAGCTTGTCAATTGCAAAAAAACTGACCAGGGAAGACCACAGCAGGGGATTACAGATGAAAATTTTCAGTTATGAAGAAATGCTATTGACCCAAGTACAAACTTATTTGGTGAATATGGGCATCCCAACTAAGTTCTGGATAGTTGGGTCTGATTGGTTATAAGAAATTGCTTTTAAATGAAAATGTTGAGTTTTAAATTACACAACTTCAGGGGATCACCGCAAATTGTGTTTTTTTATTTTTTTATTTTGCGTCCCTCTCTGTTACAAACTGTCAGTCAGCTATGCTAGTGGCAGTTTTGATGTCTAGAAGCAGAAATTTGTCATTTGCCGTTATAGAAAGAGATCTACTACTTGCCAGCAAGTTTGGGGTGGTTATTAAATACAAGCAATATTTAAATACAATTATGCCTCTTATTAAAGCTATGCAAATTTGATCCATGAAATCATTTACTCAGCAACCCTCACTGAACACTGAATTTGTTGTTTCCATTGAAAATACTCCAGAAAAACATTCAGTGTGAATCCCAGCAACAACACAGCCTGGAAAACTTCCACAGTCCTGTTGTTGTGGATGAAAACACTCCCGAACCTCTTCAAGTGCGAATGTTTCTAATGAATTCTCATGACGAACCGAAACAATGACAAGCAGAACAAAAGCAGATCAAGCAGATCTGTGTTTCAGGCGTGAAAGATTAATAAGCTCTTTTAGGCAAGGTGTTACATTGTGGCCAGGACCAAAGGAAGTGGAAATAGTAATTTAATGCAATTTTATACACATAATTATATCCTTCTCAGAGGAAATAGTTAATGCAAATATTGTCACATTTCTATTTGAGTTATACCAATAGGTTATCTACAGATACATTACTTCTATTGTTTAATGAAGCTAGCTGGTGAAACTAAGTTGATTACCAACATCATTTGGTTTAGATTTAGACTGTGTCTTGCAGGAACATCAGCTGGCCAAGAAACCTCTCCACAGCCAATTTTCCAATTGCTCCTAAATGAGGAAATTCCAGGATGATTCAGCAAGAAAATGGAAAATTCTTGATGTCCTGCTCTTTAACCTTATAGTGTAATAAAATTAAATTAAATTTTATTTAGATAGTGCTATTTACAACTAGGTTGTCACAAAGCAGTTTTACAGAGTCCATGTCTGAGACCCAAGTGAGTAAACTAAAGGTGACAGAGGTGAGGAAAAACTTTTAAATCTTTTTTAAAATCTATTGTTGAAATCTAAACTGTTAGAACACAAAGCCTTACCGACAAAAACAGTAAAGTTATGTATGTATTATGGTCTGCACTTCATATTGTGATATAAATAAAAAACATATAAATCTGCACATCCGTTTGTACATTCCAGCACACACACACCCCCCCACACACACAAAAACACACGCACACACACACACACATAGTGGTAGTGAGTCCTAGCATACCTGCCCAGTGGTAATTAATCGCTCTGGTATTTAGGCCCAGTGGAGTAGACAAATATGACAGAGACAGGGACAATTAGGAACCCTGTTCAAGCTACATTAACTCCCTGTGCTATAACAGCTTCGGCTGCCTCGTCTCGCCTTGTAAAAGCAGCACGGCAATCGTTTCCTCATGGACTGTACAAGACATTAATGAAAGAAAAGGGAGATTGTGTTTATTGTACTCCCATAATTGCAAATAAATTTCAATTATCTGGCGTGTCACCCCTTTGACTGAGACTGGTGGCGATAGTGGATGGAAAATGATTGTTCGAGCATTTGCGCTTTGAATATGTTTATTTTAAGGTTTGGGTGTCTTGGGGGGTCGTACAAGGTCACCAATATGACTGTTTCTCTTATTTTATTCAAATGCTGCATCATTAAGTCCTGACAAAGCTGCTTGGTTAGTGAATCAAGATGTTTTGCATGCACTGTTGTATGTACCTGCAGAGACAGAGAAAGAACAGCACATAAGAGAAGAAATGGGACATCCTGAAATGAGGGCAAATGAAACATGAAGACAGGAAGAAAAGAATTTAGTATTCCACCTTCATCAAACAACAGAGAGAAAGAGCCTCCCTTCTTCTCCCTTCTGGCTAGAAAGGAGAATATTTAAGCAGTGTCATTGGAGCCAGAAACACTGGTCAAAATGACCCTTAACCTTTCTTCCAGAGTCGCCGTCTGCCAGATCCTAAATTCATTTGGAACGAGGACCAAAAGGACTACAGTAACAATTATTATATCTTCTTCAAACAGGCCTGAAATTTTGACTAAATATTGTCGTGGAATATTCTGCGCAAGGCTAAAGAAACCTGATCCAAAGCTTCAAGAATTAAATCTTTCTAATCCAACAATGTACAAGTGACAGTATTCCATAAATTGTCTGAAATTGACCAAACGCAACTGCCTTACATCCCGAGTGTCTAGAGGGGCAGGGCGGTGCTGTCTTACATCCCGAGCATCGAGGGGAGGGGGGCGGGGTGGTGGTGGTGTTTGGCACTGCCTTACATCCTGGGCATTGAGCGGGGGGCGGGGGGGCGGGTAGTTGGGTGAGTTGGGGGATACTTTCTTCTTTTCCCGAGGATTGCTGCGACATTCAGTGGCCCACCAACTGTTGAGGAGTGTACACAGTGGGAAAAGCAGAAAAATAGATTTTCAGCATGAGAAATCAGGTGTGGCGTGAGAGCGTGTGAACACAGTCAGATTCAGTGTGTGGGGACGGTACTTTGCTAAGTGTACCCATGGGCGGCGTCGCCATTCAATCTAAAGGGGACGTGACCCCCTTGCATTTCATAATTATTTGTTTGGACCCGCCCACACAAACACCACCCCCCCCCCCCTTCCCAAAACACTTTAATTGAATTTTAAACTAAGCTTTATACATTACCCTGAAAGAAATTTTAAAAGTAAACCTGTATTTATACAATACAGTTTACACTTAACTCCCTCTTTGCTAGAATGTATAATACTGACGTTACCCCGTTATAGAATGGTTTGCAGTTCATGCATGTTTTTTTTCTCTTGCATAAGAAGGCAAATACAGTTATAAATTCATTTAATTTACAGTAATAAAAACACAGGCTTTAAGAAGCACAAAATGAAAAACACGAGAACACTTGAGACACTGCGGCTCCATCAAAGGGCAGCAGCCTGTCAGCGGCAAAGAGAAATAAATAACGTTCTTGGATTGGCTGCTTTCAAACCTCCCGCCTCTGAGTACAACATTATTGCACCATCCCAGGATAGGCTTTCTTGGATTTTCTCTAAACAGTACCAAAAATGTATAGCTATTTTTCATATGGAAAAGTGGCTGAATTTACGTTACTATTCATGTCAAAAATTAGCAACTTATATTTATAATGCTTTATAAATTAGCACTTAAATATTTGAAATTGTATATTGCCACTAAAAAGCAGTGAAGTGGGCCTCGTCCACCATGCCCCCTCATCCTCCTGCAGGGTTTATGTTCCTGTGTGGTGTTAGCAACCCAGGATGAGGACCAGGGTGCGGCAGACAGGCCCGGACAGTGGCCACTGAGCTTAGAGTGTCACAGACTGTCATTAGCAGGTTACAACAGAAATACAGGGAGACTGAAAGAGTCACAAAAAGATATAGAAGTGGACATCCTTTGGCCACATCCCACACTTATGATCGCTTCATTGTAAACCCTGACTTGTGGAAACAGACGATAAATGCCACTCAACGCTAGGTGCATTTAAGTGAGGTGAGAGGCACCCAAGTGTCACGTCAGACCATTCAAAACCGTAGTATGACAAGCCCATACTACCTGAATAACATAAATAATCCTGCCATTGTGCCCCTGCATGACCACGACAAATTCACATTCATGAACGACAATGCTCCAGATCATTGAGGTCGCATCATTAGGAAACGGCCGCCGAAGATTAGGGTACCTCAAATGGAGAGGCCTGCACTTTCTCCAGACCTGAATATGTATGGGATCAGCTGGGTGTACATGTAGAGTCTCATAAATCTCTACCCCAGAACCTCAATGACCTGATGGCCACCCGTCAAGAAGAGTGGGATGCCATGTATCAGCAGCCTATAAGTCAACTTGTGACCTGCATGAGAGATTGTTGTCAGGCTGTGGGCACATGAAACATTATTGAGAGATTTTTTGTTGTGATATACTCACCTCTGTTTTTTCAAATAATAGATTGAGATGAGGAAATCCCCACTGCATATTTAAATGTGCTTCTTTCATGATATAATAAAAATCAATGTAGTGTGAACTTTTTAGGTTTTCCATAAAGTAAACTTTATAATGTGGTTCATGCTGGAGTTAGATGTGCAGTCGTGAGTTAGCAGGGTGATACAGCTGGTACTGCTGATTTGGACTGTCTGGGGTCTTCCATCCTAAGTCCAGGATCCAGTTACAGGTGGAGTTGTTCAGTCAGAGCATGTCCATGTTACTGATCAGCTGCTGGAGAATAACAATGTTAAATGCTGAACTGAAGTTGATGAACAGCATTCTTTCATGGGTGTGGCAGAGTTTCAGGTATGTGAGGGCCAGGTGGAGTGGAAGTGAGACTGCATCGTCTGTGGAACAGTTTGCATGGTCTGCAAACTGCAGTGGGTCCAGTGTGGGGGGAGCTGGTTCTAGATATGGCTTTGGGGTAGCTGCTAGAAGCACTTCATGATGAATAGTGAGTGCTATAGGGCAGAAGTCTTTGAGGTCTGAAACTGTTGCCCTCCTTGGAACAGGTCTGATGTTGGTGGCCTTGAAGTACTGTGGGATGGTTGCTTGGCTGAGGGAGGTGTTGAATATGTCCTGTAGGATGTCAGTCAGCTATTTAGCGCTGGCTCATGGGTGGGTTCATTGTCCAGTCCAGCAACGTTACGTTGGTTGACCCAGGCAAGAGTCTTACTCATGCTGGTGGTACAGACTGATAGCATTTAGTCTTCTGGCGGGGGGGGTGGGGGTGGGGCTTGGTCTTCCACGCTGGCTTAAAGTTCTGGGCCTCAAACCTGGTGTAGAAATAGCTGATTGTGTCTAGCAGTGCGGCAACAGAGTCACACACATGCGTCTGGCATCCCTCGAACAAGTGTTGTTTTACTTTCTTGGCTTTCTCACGCTTGGCTAGCTTGATGCCCCAGGAGAGGTTGATCCTGAGCTCTGAGTATTTTGGTGTCATTTGCTCTGGAAGCAGCATCCTGTGTTTTCAGAAGTTTATGGCCTTCTGCTGTAACCCACGGCTTCTGGTTTGTACGCACCTTAACATATTTGAGGACAGTAACATAAAGTATAAGGGCCATTTTAGTACTCAAATCTGCTCCACTTCCTTGATCAAATAGGTAACGATAGCCTTAGTAAGTCCACGCTTGAACAATCAAAGTCAACAGAGAGAGATTGCAAATGACTTCCCTGACATCAGAATAGACCACAATATCATTCATCATTCATTTCACTGCTTTTTGATACTGAAAACGACCTTTACTCTGTAGGAACATATCTACTGTTGCAAACGTTGAGATGTCAGAAGCTTAATAGAAGCTAAAGATTATTAGTAAATAATCAAGTAAGTTAAAAAAATCAAGTAATATTGTAAATGTAACAGATCCTATCTATCTTCCATCGGAGGAACAACAGATCAGGTATGTAAAAAACATTCACTCCTCTGTAACATCTGACATGAATAGTTGAAACCAATTGAGTTTCCAGTTTTCCCTTAATGCATTATGTTATCTGTTTATTATTGCTTGATTATTCGTGCCTATAAGTTTATCATTTTCAATGCACTGCACAAAAAAGACCTAACCACACAAAACTTGCAAAATGAAACTCCATCAAAAACCTTATATTGATATGCTAGCTAATTCCCCTGACAGTAATGGCAGGGATAACCCTTAAAAGTTTGGGTGGCATGTAAATACTCTTCCACACACATTAACACTCTGCTCCTGCACATTTGCAAGGGCCTCTTGTGGGAATGGAAAACAAGTGGGTGTTGGACAAGCAGCCACATGGACGTAAGAACATGACAGTTGGCAGAGGAGAGAGTGACTGGTCAGTATTCTGCTGTCAACAGCAGCTACACTGGCCTAATTTGATGCTCACAGCTGAAACAGATTTGGGCCAGTACGTCTTCTAGACCTAGGTGCATTTGCCAGACTTAATATACTGAAGAGCATATTGTGATGTCAAATAATTGTACTATACACTGAACAGCAGAACATTACTCCAAACATCACACTGCCTCTGCCGGCTTCTTACAGTGCATCCTGCTGCTAATCCTCCCCCAGACACTAACCGCTCTATATCTAGAAAAAGTCTTGCAGTTTTGCAGATACTATGACCCATCACAATTTAGCTCTTATAAAAGTTGCTCGGATGCCTGTTTTTCTACTTCCAACTCATTCATTTCAAGAACTGACTGTTCATTTTATGAACATACATTTGATAAAATAAATAACTTGCTCATGGTAATGGGGCAGATAGATGAACAGGAACAGGTAAAACACTTGGAATTCATTTGTTTGATTCAGTGATTTTGAGATTATCTATTTCCTTGAGCTTAATTTTTTCATGACGTTTTAATTTGAGGTACACTGATTTGCTTATAATCATGCAAATGTAGAATAACAACAGGAACGTTTTGAGGAATCTCAATAACTATTTTTTTATTACTATTACTTTCTCCTCTTGTAAAGAGAGGAAATTGAGTAAGCAAATGAACGCATATGATTCCATTTTGACAGAGTGTGTGTTAACACAAAGCAGTAACCAGTAAAAACGTATTTTTGATCTTGGACACTGGCAAGACCTTTCTGTCGTCTGGGGTTGTTTTAGTTTCAGGTGATTAAAATCACTTAATATCAGCACTTCTGCCCTGAAGTAGACGATAGTGGGAGACCAATATAGGTGGTGGTCTTGGCTGAGCGAGGCAGACCCTTATGTCAGCCTGAGAAAGGGTGCCTTGAGGACCCTCTGAAGGAAATCCCTGGTGAATAGAATACAGGAGCTGTGAAAAAAGGAGAAAGAGACAGAGCAGGAGACTGAAAGAATGGAATAAGGGGGTTGAGAAAGAGAAGGAGAGAGAGAGAGAGGCAGTAAAGAGTGCAGGCGTTTCTAAGCAGGCTTTAAGATGCCAGATAAGGGTGTAAGAGAGAGGCTGATCCGGTGGCAGGTCAGGAGGGATCCAGAGAGCGGCTCCGTATCACACTAAAGTATCCGAGCCCCCTGCGCCCTACTCAAGGGCCAGCTGGTTGCCGTGGTGAGGAGTGGCGGGGGCTCACTGGGGGCGATAAGCCGGCATGAGCCGGTGAGTCAGGGCAGAGAGAGAGATTTCACAAAACAGAAGACAGAGAGAGAGAGGTGAGAGCTAAAGAAAGAGTAAAAAAGAAAGAGAGAAAGACAGAAGACAGAGAGAGCTAAAGAATTGGGGGGTCGTAAAGGTGCAGAACTCCAATGAAACAGAAAAAAGATGAGAGAATTAGAGGAGAGAAAGGGAGAGAGAGCTGAAAAGAGAGAAGGGGGAGTAAGGAATGAATAGGAGCGCATTGTAAGCACTTGCCGTGGCAACCTGCAGGCCAAGGCGACAGGCGTGATGTGCGGGTGACAGGGGAAAGAATGGCAGTGGATTTCTCTTCCGCCGGCTCTAATGTACTGCTTATGACAGCTAAAGGGGAGAGAGCAAGAAATTGGTTAGGAGGAATTACTGGTGTTATACAGCTTGCCATCTTACAAATGAATACCGTTTAGCCTTGGCATATAAATGAGTGGATTTCAGCTGGAAGTGTGGGAGATAGAGAGTTAGCGAGAGAGAGAAAATAAGAGAGAGAGAAGGATGAGAACAGAGGCAGAGAAGTGGCAGCAACAGCAATCAGTTGCAGGGAATGTTTTATGTGAGTGTGTGTGCGGGTGTGGGCTTGCATGTGCACTTGTCTGTGCATGCATGTGTGTGTGTGTGTGTGTGTGTGGCAATGGCAGAAATTATGCAAGCAAGTAACAATGAGCAAATTGAACCTCCAGCGAGCACAGCGCAAGGTCAGGCAGAAAGACAAGGCGGTGGGTGTGAGCGAATAACAGATCATGATAAATTGGCTCACATTTTCCAAAACGCTGGCCCTAATGCTCCGCTCCCAGCCAAGCCTGCTAGCCTGGAACTTTCTCTTCTTCTAATACCCCTCTACTCAGCCATTTGTGATGTATGAAAACCAGGCTGTGGCACTAATTGCACAATTACAAAGCGGAAGCTGAGCGGTGCTGAGGCAGAGTGTGCAAGCAAGCTGAGGAGAGGAGGGGAGGGGAGTCACGCCCAAACATGTAGGCATTTTGCCCTCCTCTTCCTTTCTTTCTCTCTCTCTCTCTATCTCTCTCCTCTCTCTCTCTCTCTCTCTCTCTCTCTCTCGCTCATTAGCCACCCTTGCAGAACAGTGGTGTAAATATACCATTAATTAGAGGACTCACTTATTTCAGTTAGCCCCGGCTTTCCCCCGGGAGATTGTGGCTGGACACTGCTGCCCATATCAACATAGACGCACACACACGCGCACACACACACACACACACATGCAGAATTCCCAATAGGGACATGGCAAGACTGTGTCACAAGTATCTTAAGAAACAGAAAGAGAGGTAACAGGGTGTGTATGTGTGTGTGTGTAGAGTGAGAGAAAGAGGGAGTGTGAGAGCAGGAACAGAAAAGAAAAATTTGTCTTCTGCATCGATGAAAGGACAATTTATTACTGTCTGCTGTGGGAGACAGAAAATTTTGCCCCAGTGCTTTAGCAGCACTGTTGACTGTCGGAATGAGGAATGGGTACGTATTAGCTCCGTGTGCTGCCACTGCTGCATGCCATGCACCCATCACAGCCTCCGATACCGCCCTGGGTCGAAGGTCAAGAGCACAGCCTCGGGCAAACCTTACCTTAAGACCCCCTGTAGAGCACACCCACTCATATTGACGCGCAATCCTGTTCATCAGTGCCTCAGGAGATTATGCACAATGTTTTATTAAAAAGGGCCTCAGACAAGCCATAAAATATGTGGCAATGATGAGACATATTGAAAATGCCATTTTCCAAGGCTTGTAAGTGAAGCCTGTCAGAGTAAGTGAAAAATAGCAGGTAGAATAATTTTAATAACATAAAGTAATCTAAACAACCTCTTTCTTGAAAATGGTCATTTGATCATACATGAAAACACCACGGTTCACAGTACGAACAGCACGAAATTCTTCCTCTGCGTTTAACGCATTCACTAAGTGAAGTATTGAGCAGCCGGGAACACAGCACCAAGGGAGCAGTGTGTGGGGACAGTCCCTTATCTCAGAGGTGCCTAGCAGTCTTGGGAATCCAACCCACGACTTCCTGATCACAGGGCAAACGCCCTAACCTCTAGGCTACCATCTGCCCCTACACTTCTTTTATGTTCATACTCACCATGCATTTTATGAAGATTTTCTCTCTTATAGGTTTTCTACAAAGGTGTACATTTACAGACTGCCACCCATCTAGTGTTGTAGAACATTTGTTTGCCATCCTCCACCTCACTCAACCATTAACACACCACACCAATGCTTTCTGACGACAGGGCTTCTGTTTACCAGATAATATTATACCAGATAATAAATAATTTTTTCAGTATCACAGTTTGAGCTTAGGTAGTGAGTGTGGTGCAGATATGGACTGTTTCAGGCACTGCAATGTTATTTCACATGCCTCACATATCAGGTCCCATTAACACATGGCATCAACATAAACACTAGACTATTTGATCATAAATTGGCAATGCTAAATGCAGGTGTATGAGCAACATTTATACCACCATCAGAGCAATGTGTACACTGCATCACGATAGAGACTAAAGCCAGGTTTCTCAACCACTGGGCCGGGGACCACTGATGGGCCGCAAAGGCTTTTGATTGGGCCGCGAATCTAAAATTCAGTCAGGCCATTGGTCTGCAAATTGTTATTTAAGATTTTCTAATGTGGCTAAGTGGGCCTTGGCAACATGCTGTGATAGATAGGTGGACCTTCATGTTGAAAAGGTTGAGAACCATAGGACTAAAGGACATTATAGGGCTTCCTCTTTAGTCCCCTCTCCATTTATTTGTGATTAATTGTGTTTAATTAATAACTATACTTAACTATTAACAAGTGTTTGTAACAGATCATAGACACAGAAAAAAACAATGGGTATGAACAGGGCTTCGGTAGCACAGGACGAAGCCATGAGTGGTTCTGAAATCAGAAATTTTCCCAGGGGGGTCACAGAGGCTGGGGACTTCATTCTATACTAGGTTTTCATTTCAAACAAGGGGAAGCACAACTAATACAAGTAAAACATTGTTTGAAATCAAGGCCCTGTTCAAATAGCTTTTACTGGCTTGAGACTGGATTTCATGACTGCTGGGCAGACACATTTGATTAGCCTGTCAGGGACCCATCAGGGCATACATGTTACAAATGTTAATGGCCATATGCATCTCTAACAACCTCTGAATCTCAATGAATCTCTGAGACATGCTGAACACAGCAAAATGTATATCAATAAATTCTGTTTACCTCCACAGAAGAAAGGATGTATTAGGGTTTTGAGGAGTATTCCTTAGTAACTTTGATTTCTGGATCAGACTCTGTTGATGTGGGAGAACTGTGAGATGTCTACAAGGTTAAGCCTGTAATTGTTTTCCCTCTTAGAGATTAAACAGTTTCCCCACACAAACAGATGGTCACACAACAAAAGCTGGCATTTTTCTCCAGGACAATCCCCTGAGTACGGCACAGCACATCTCACAAGCCACTACCTTGTGAGGTTCCTATTTATCTCATGTGTCATTCAGTGCGAAGTACCTGCGACTGTCGCCGTGACCTCCGGCGCTGGTGCATTCATTTTGCCTCGCCGCTTCTGCGACATCAATTAATAAAAAGTGACGAGGGCTCTAGCAAATGAACACCCATTGATAAATGAGGAGTCTGGACTTAATTGCTCAGTAAATTAAGAGCTCACAATAGTGACGATGTGCACCGGTTTTAATGTTTAAAAAGTCATTAGACGTTGACATATCTGGCTCAGTTAAGTGGGAAGTGATGCACGCTGCACCCAAAAAGACCCAAAGTTGAAATGGAGCAAGTACACAGGGCAATATAGGGGGCTGAGTTTGTCTTCAACTTGGTCAACACCCCTACTGTGTGTTATGCTATCTTCAGTGTATGGAACTAACCACAGTAATGTTCGAAAAGTGCACTTATTCACTATTTCGAGCACTATGTAGTGAATCAGCCATTTTATAGTGTTGTTCAAACTTTCAACTGTCAATTTCACTCACTAGTTTGTGTGCTGCAACATCGCCGCACGACATGCCAAAATCGAATTTCTAGACAATGTGCACCACATGAAGGTAGGGTGCTTATATTAGCTGCTTGGTGCTTTCACAATATTTACCATTGGCATCTGATGAGCAAAATACATCTCAGGCGCCTCGAGCTAATGGCATAACGTCTTCTCCTCAGTTTCAGCAGCAGTATCTAAAAAAGTAATCAAAATTAATGCTCGAGTTGGATCCGTATCTCCAGAAAGTTAACAAGCTAGCATAGCTACTGAAAAAAGCTTTTGGGGAAAAAACATTCACGCCACAGTATAAAAACCTTCAGTTACCTTTATATATATATATATATATTTGTATATGGACAAGTGTAACTTGTACAGCCACAATTAATGTGCATTTCAAATGTACACTGTTAGCATAATGAATGCTGAAATTCTATGCTGCAGAAAAAATAGATTCTAAATGTTTATTACAGTTAACACAAGTAGAATGCAACATAGCCGTGTCATAGGTCCACATGGAGAGACGTGTGTTTATGAAACCAGGGTTAAACTACCAAGATGCGCACACTATTTACGCAACAGTTACTAAAAACATAACATCCCGAGTGTCCAAATTAAGTAAACGTCGCCACACCTTGTTCACTAGTTAACCCCACTATATAGCAAAGACTTAGAACCAGCATTTATAACCCAAGCACTCACACACTCTTATGCACACACAAATGCTTAAGCTTCGAGAGAACATTACCAAATACTTATTTTACCCACCAAAGAAATGAGAAGTAAGCCTCCAAATGTATTTATGAACGTTATGGATTTATTGCCACTTCATTTGCATGACAACAGGCTACTAGAATGCCAGCAATGGCATACATGATATAATCTTGATTATCATGGAGTCATAACAGTGCTCTATGGCAAGGGAAAATGGAACAAGTTAAGACCCGCCAAACCCGAAGACACTGAGCATTTATAATGATGGATTGCTTTCAGTAATTTCTCTTTATTATGATTGGGCAAGATCAATATTTTAACAGTTCAGTTACAGCCTTTAGTACAGTACTTAATATGTATTATTCATAACCTTTGTCAGTGCAGACGGGCCAGCATATCTCAGGCTGTGAGTGTGAGAGAGAGTGAGAGAGAGAGAGGAAGATAGAGGAAAAGAGAAAGGCTGCTCAGGATTCTGTCTGTGGACCATAAATGAATACAGAATGGTAATTGTAGACATTAAGCATTGACTATTTCAAGTTACACATAGGCATTGTTGTCACAAATACACACGTTCATGACTACATATTTAACAGTGTTGGGCAAGTTACTTCAAAACTGTAATGTATTTATTACTTGTTACTGTCATTTCAAAGTAATTTGTTACAATATTACTGTATTTAAAATGTAAGGCATTACACTACTATTGCATTACTTTTAAGTTACTCTCGCCAAAATAACTGGATATATGGATTTGTGGCCGTGTAAATATAGCTGATCTTGCGGTGATTTTGGCGAATTTATATGAAGGAGCAAAAGAAACTTCTTTCCTGGTTAAAAAAATGCATTGTAACGCGCGTTACTGACATTTGTACAGAGTTAAATATTACCAATTTTGTTCTGTAATGCCTTACATTACCACATTACAGCAAAAAGCATTGCATTACAGAAATAATTACTTATGTAATGCGTTACTCCCAACACTGATGAATTATATCAAAACATGTAATGGGAAACAATATTTCTGAAGTGACATAACACCATTTAGACCAGTTTTCACCTTAACACATACCCACATTTTATAAGTAAGCTTTAAATGCTAAGTTTCAAAACTTTCTTGCCTATTTAAATATCAGAATTTAAAAACATGAATCTGATCCCTTAAGATAAATACTGTGTGTAACTCAAGTGGCCATATGCCAAAATAAGTGAAAATATATTTAGTAAATGTATTTTAAAGGTGAAATTATTTGAAACATTGCACCTTTATCAAGCTTTTACCTTCAGCAAGCATGTGCCCTACACTTGCGAATCCATATTTTCATAGATTTGGCTTGTAATCCCTCAGCACCAGAGAATGCTGAGTTTCACTGAGACATTTTGCCAGAGCTCTGAGTAAAACCACTGAGATTAGACACTCCGACACACTTCTATCTGGTCACACACTCTGTGTCTGCAGAGGAAAGGTCTGTCACAACCAAAGCTTTGCCTTCAATCTTCTCCCAGCAAGGCAAAAAAAGAGGATTTCTTACAGAGCTCCTAACCATCTCCCTTTTCTTTTTTTGAAAAGCAAATCCTTCTCCTCCCCCATCATCTTCCCCAAACTCCTGGCCTGGCCTCACCTCCTCCGTATTTAAAGTCCCTGGGTGGAACGGGAAAAGGGAATGTGGCCCCAGAAAGTTTTGTGGCGGACGGCCCCTGATTAGATCGTTGGCGGTAATAGGCTCCTCTCCTCTGCCGCTGCCATGGAGGACCCGGCCCCCACTCCCCCGGCAGCCGCCGAGACTGGAATTAATCAGCTCTTCTGGGAGCTTCCTCCAGCCCCCTTCTCCGCAGGCGAGCCACTCCGGAGTCATTTACCAGCCAATCCGACTGTCAGGCTTCTGTCATTTAGGCCTTTTCATTACGCGCAACCCACCCCCCTTCACCACCACCATCACCCAACCATCTCTCTTTCTCTCTCCACAAAAAAAAGAGTGAAAGAGTGAGTGAGAGAGAGGAAAAATTGAAATGGGTGACAGATTAGCCTAATGCATGGGGTACTTTTTATAGATAGCTATTATTATTACTCCCCTTTTTTCCATACCAAACAGAAAGAAAGAGAGAGTGTAGTAATGCAAAAAAGGAGGGATTAGAGGGGAGGGAGGGAGAATTGAGGGAGAAGGATGATGAAAGACAGAGAGGTGCGAGTGTGAAGGGCGCCGGCTATTTCAGGTGAGCATTTTTCAGCGGTAATTAGAATCTCAAGGAGCTAACGAAGGAAAACACGAGCACCAGTAGCGGTACCGTTGTCCTAAATGTGACAATAGGTGGGCCAGCTTTGTTCCTCATTTATGGTACCTTGGAGCTGTAACTACCAATTACTGGCATTCCCTGTCCCCTGGGCCCCTGAGGCCTGCTAGCTCTGCCCATGCCACTACGTTAAGCCCTGCTTAAGTGACCTATTTTAGGTGCTCAGGCAGAATGGAGAACACCTAAAAGGTTAGATTAGCCTATGATGAAATACTGGGCCTTCCCACTGCAAAGCACCTAGGGAAGGAGAGGAGGGGGCAAGGAGGTACATTCGTCCTTAACGCCAACTGAGGAGCAAGGCCGCCGGCCAGCTATCTGCCGGGCCCAAAAATGAGCTGTGCAAATATTCATGAGTAAACAAAGGGGGTGATTTGAAAGACCGCCAGAGGAAAGAACAGATTAATATAAGGGAAAGGCATGAATAGTGTATTATAAGTCTGCTCAGGAGGTTTAGAGAATACAGACTGTGCTGGGGATTCATTAAGATCATGGTTTCCCTCTGCACTCGGCTTGCTCTAGGAAGTGAAGAACCACTAAAGAGAATGTCCTAGAGGATGACACGACAAGAGAGAAAAAGAGGTGCTCAGAACAATCTAGTGCAGTGGCTACTAACTCTCCACCAAACACCTTTTTTATGTCTTCCTACACGGTTTCTTTAAGCTGATCAAGGATTTCTGAAGATTCTGTAGCATAATAGATGTCTAGTAAGCCTTGAAGGACATCTTAACTAAGAATATACATTTGCTACTATGTTTGTTTCTACAGTGTGCAGTTACTAGCCATGGCTTTAGACAAATGCTACAGCTGTCCTAAACTTATATCCATGTTTACTGTATGCAAACAAATTGCTGTGTAAAACTGTGTTGTGCCCTGGAGTCAGGATGGTGGTGTGGGCGAGTGTGTAATTGGAATTTCTTCCCTGGCTTTCATGATTGATGCAGGACCCACAGTACAGCAAAATAAATGGGCCTCAGTCCTAATTTCCTCTTCAGTGTATCTGATGAAGTACACTTGCCCATTTTGGCTACCTCACATGAAATATAGGTGTATGGTGGCCAGAATGGACAAGAAGCAGAGCTCTCAGGCCACTGTACCAGACAATTCACAGAGAGTGGGCCAATTAAGATAAGGCTCCCTTGGCAGGAAGTGGTTGTTTGACATGCTGTCATGCTAATAGAGACAACAGTCATTACACCAGGCTATGACACAGACTTCAGGACCTGCAGAATGTAGTCTTAATTGGCCGAATGTTCTTCTTAAAATCTGCAGGCTGTTAAAGAGCTTCTGTGTTTGGTCTGGTTCCGCTTTGCAGACATGTTATGGACGGCCCTGCTCTGCCAAAGCCATTTCTCAAAGATGGAGGAAGCCGAATGGTGAGGCCTTGCAGTAGCAACTGCCGCTTTGTCACGTTTGAAGTCTGGATAGCTTTACAGTAGTAAAAGAGCAAGCTGTAAAATGATCTCCTTTTGCAGGCCCTCTTGAAATATCTGGCTAGATTATGAGGGGAAAGCACTGCAGTCATGTTACACTGAATTATAGTAAGACTGCCTCAGGGATAACTTTCTAGTCAGTTTTAAAGCACAACGCTTTATGAGGTTGGTGTGTTTTGCTGTTAGCAAATTTATTATGTTGCAAATTAAAATACTGTACATGAAGTTCAATTTTAGGAGAGCAGCTGGCTAATTTAAGGCAGTTGCCTTGCAGCTCCTATGAGAGATAAGAACTACACAGAATCACATTAGATTGTCGGTGAGCAGCTAAAGAATGTCTCCCCTTAGGACTGTTTTTGCAAGCAGACTTTTATAATCTTTCTGATCTCTTCATTTAAATCGAGATTCGAATACATATGGTTGGAAATCCACATGCAGCTGCTGAGGCAATGTCTTTTTTATAGAGTGGAATATGAAAAAAGGAATCTGTTTTATTTGGTAGGCAAATGCTATTACACATTAACAACTCATTGATTACCGTTTATGATGCCATTAAAGAGAATATTCATCTAAAATGTCTTGCTGAGGTTAAATTACCATAAATTTCTTGTTTCCATAATCCCTTCCATAAATATTTATTCTAGCGCGCATTTCCAATGAACATGGAACCAAGCCTACTCAACACCAGCATCCAGTTTTGACCAGACTGTTAGTTCATTGTGTAAGCAAACTGTGGATCTTCTGCCACAGTTTCTTTTGGCCTGTCCAGGGCCTGGTAAAGTGGCCTATAGTGGACATGGCCTGAAACCCTGGAAATCCCAAACAGCCCATTTGAAATGTCACAGTGCAGCAAGGGTACACTGTGCAGGTAAAAGCTGTGGCCAGCACGAACGAGACGTGTTTGTTTGGACTCTGCCTGGATTTGGAGCCGGCCAGGAAATGTGCTTTTTCTGGCAGGTCTCAGGGAGAATAAGGACACGAGACAGATGGGGTAGTAAAGGAGAAGTCAGGAGAGAAATTGTGTTTTCAGTGGCAGAAAGGGGGAAGCTGGGGGCAAAATATGACTGGCAGTTAGCGTGCACAAGCATAAGCGTTTGTCACGAACCAGACCGAGTCTTCCTTAGTAGATGTAGGCAAGCAAGGTACTTTGCATCATTTGTCCAATCAGTGGTCTGTTGTTTGCAAGCTTTGGTTGTTTTCATCAAGTTTGTCATTTCACATACCAGTATAGGCCCTTTGGATCCCATGTTCAAGTGTTTTCTTTTTTTAGGGGGTAAACATCTGGGGCTGTGAAAATGCGGGTCGCTCGTAACTCACATTCTGTCCCTGAAATGCATTCTCTGTCGGCTTTGTGATAACCATGACATCCTTTAACCTCTGCACCCCCAATTAGGCAAGCAGGAGAGCAGACGGATGTGCAGTGTATTGCTTTGACCCACACAGCGTTACTTAGAGCCACACTCCAGAGAAAAGGAGATGGAGTGGAGGGATATCACACAGAGAAACACTCTGCAGAATGGCCAGAGGCATTCCCTGCCTCTCTATCAATGCAAAACAGACTACTACCTTGGGCTAGGAGGACATTTCACTTTTTATAAGCCCCCCTCCCTCCATCCCTTCCCCTCTCTTTCTCTCTTTTTAAAGCTACATTTATTTTGAAAGCAGCACAGGATGGGGGTGGTGAGAAGAAGAAGAGGAGGAAGGGGAAAAAAGATGAAAAGCATCTTTAATATGCCGGAAACATCTGGTTTCATATTTTGTGCCTGAAAAAGGAAATTGCGAGAGGACAAAACTCTCTTATGTTTTGATTTATTTTATTATTTGAGGGCCGTAGCAGCATGCCAGTCATTCAGTTTGAACCTGTGGCTGTAAACACAAGCAATAGAATGCATTAGGTCTGCTCACTTTTCTCTGAATGAAAACAGCACTATTATACCCACGACTGTTGCATTCTGGCCTAAATTACACTGAGTTGCTGTTGTTAATTGGATGAATGAGCTTGGAATGAGAGAGAGAGAGAGAGAGAGAGAGAGAGAGAGAGAGAGAGAGAGAGAGAGAGAGAGAGAAACAGCAAGAGAGAGAGAGAGTGAGAGAGAGAGAGAGAGAGAGAGAGACAGAGAAAGCGAAAAAGACAGAAAAAGAGA
>JBBMFX010000101.1:3804791-3815734 GCA_037832545.1 Rhabdalestes septentrionalis | reverse complement strand
TCACTTGGTGAATGGGTTTAAATGTAGAGGAGGAATTTCGTGCTGTTCACACTGTGTACAGTGGTGTGTTCACGTGTAAACGATTGATCACTTTCACTTTTACATCTCCCCCCCAATATAGGGGTGGGCCCGAATCTGAATCCGGAATTTGGGTATTCGGAAAGTCACAAATAACGCGTTTTTTACGAATATGGTATTCGAACCAATATCGTACTGTATTCGGGAACCCCACCCCCCACGCCTGCTCGCGTGGTTAGGGCACTTTTTCTCCTGTGATCAGAAAGTCGTGGACCGATCCTGAAGACTGCTAGTCACCTCTGAGGTACCCTGAGTGTGGTACAGTCCCCGCACACTGCTCCTCAGGTGGAGAGTGCTTTACTTGGTGAATGCATAAAATGCAGAGGAAGAATTTCATGCTGTGTTCCCGTATGACCGATTGATATGCTTCCCTGCCCTCTCCCCCTGTCACACGCTCAAGTTCAGGTGTAGATTCGGGGGAGAGGCGGTCAGAGTTTGCACTGCATTTACATTTTACTCAAATATAAATACAAATACAAATACAAACTTTCCCTTTTAACAAATACAAATAAAGATACGAATAGCGGCCGCTCTGCACACCCCTAATATATATATATGCTCTACTTTTAGAAAGAATTTAGTACTTGTACAAGCCGCACCGGATTATAACCCACATGTGTTCCACGTACGTATCGGTAACACACTAATTATCTGTATCGTATCTGTATTTGTTGGTAGGGGAAAATTATTCGTATTTGTATTTGTATTAAAGAAAAAATTATAAGGCAGCAAGCAAACTCCGTCTGCCCCACCACGAATCTACTCCTGAACTTGACCGTGTAACTGGGGGGGTGGTGGATATCAAAAAGTATAAGTGATCAATTGGTCATATGTAAACACACCAGCACCCAGTGTGAAATTCCTCCTCTGCAAGGAACCTATTCACCAATTGAAGCAGCGGGCAACCATGAGAAAGTTTGTGGGGACGGTGCCCGGGAGCAGTGTGTGGGGCTGCACCAGGGAGCAGTGTGTGGGGAGTGTACCGGGGAGCGGTGTGTGGGAACTGTACCTTACTCAGGGTACCTCAGAGGTACCTAGCAGTCTGGGGGATCGACCCACGACTTTCTCATCGCAAAGCGAGTTCCCTAACCATGCGAGCAGTGATATTTGTGCCTTTCCGAATACCATATTGGTATTGCAGGATTCTGTTAATATCGCGATTAATTTGCGGTGGAGGAGAGGAAAAGTTCTGAGGCACCAATTTGTTTGGAGACACCTTATCTTTACCACAAAATTATAAACCAATATTCGCTTAAATACCACTTCCTTTCCATTCAAGAGAAGTCGAATTGGAGGAGTCGACTCATCTCTCTTGGTTCCCTGCTCCGTTCAAACAAAAGAAACACTTTGCCCAGCTGCGCCGAGCCACAAAACTCACTCAAAACCAGCGGTGGAGCTAGAATTTTTTACATGGGGTGGCCACTGCTATTTCAGGGGGGCCTGACACACACACACGCACTGTACTCAAACTTAAAATAATAACTAAGCACGTGGCTCACGATCTTCTGAAAGGCAGACCAGCGGAGACCAGGACCTGTGACGTCACCGAGACCACCGGAGCTGCGCTTCGGCCAAATTCAGGTTCAGGTTTTATTTGTCACATACAGTGTCATACACAGTACAACATGTCGTGAAATGCTTACTGCAATGCCCGGCTTTAAAAAACTGTAAGGAAAAAGAATAGAAACTGTCTGAAAGCCAACAGCATCAGGAACCACCGGTAGCAAAACATTTTTTGGGGTGGCAATAAAAAATAATGTTTGAAATAAAATATTTTCCTTGGCCTAAATCATAACCAGCCTAAAGGCAAGATAGCTGAAATATTATACATTTAAATATCTTCTCTCATAGAACTAGTGAATTCACTTTTAATAATTCTGAGTGAAGTGCTTGAACAAATTGCTTTCAGAACAAGGGCTTTAAAAACTAGTCAAAGATAAACAACATTCTCTTTAGGCTTCTAACAAAATAGTGTATCAGAACAAAAAATGAAATATATTAACTGTAATCACTGGAAAACTGACTTTCCTTTCCAAATACGCACATAGAAAGTGGCCATTTTGCCATAAATGAACACACCACCACTCAAGGTGCTGTTAAAGTCTAACTCCGCATTTCAACCATTCAACAAGTGAGACTTAAACCCCGCATGTCCTGATCACAGGCGAGTGCCCTTACCGTTAGACCAACAGCTCTTATAAACTTAAAGCTCGTACGGCTTTAATATGCCCTCTATACTCTGCATGGAGATCGGGAAAAGTTAATCCCTACATTGAGGAAAAACGTCTTTCCACGTGACTCTTTCTTAGAAATATAGTAACGCACCACACGGCAGACATGCTGACTCTAATCCAATCGGACATGTGGTGGCCGTGGTAGTGTTATCTGCGTCATGATTGCGTCATCGCAGTTTCGGTCCGACAAAAAAAAAAAAATCATACGAAAGCAAAAATGCATTTATTGAGAATGCTAAGAGTCAGTACCTATTTATCTTGATGGAATGTGTTAGGCCAGTCCAGATCATGAAACCATAGCCAGTAAGAGAGGTTGCTTGGCCAACTATATCATTTTCTATTTTTGGGGGATTTTGATGCTCGTGATGACTGTGTCAAATTTTTGGGGGGGTCCCTAGAAATCATTAGGCCTTCTTTGAAAGCCTAGAAGGCCCTGAAGGTTCCACTCTCCTGCAAAGAGATAAATAGCAATGCTTGATTCAAGGCTTGCCTTAAACGTCAGGCACAAATCATGTCAGTAGCAGAGAGGCTAGAAAGACTGAAATGGCCTGAGTGAGAGGTGAGAAAGCCTGGTTCAGTGATCCTAGATGCTGGGTTTACACATGTACACTATACTGCAGATGTCCACAGTGACAGTATTTATTCATCTTTAGTTCCACAGCTGCTCTGCTCTAGCCAAACATCACACACACAAGCAACTTTGAATAACATATTGTCCTGGCAGGGAAAATTCTAAGAAATGAAACTGACAGGGCTGAATGGGGCTGGCTGTATAACCCTTGGTTAGACCAGGGCCGTGTACTGATTGGTTCAACAAGTATTACTGTACAAACATTTAAGGGCATGTAAAATAATTTTCAACTTTCAAACCCTAATATTGATTGCAAAAAGAGGCTAAGAAAAAGAAATGGTTTGCCAAAAAATGTCATTTACACTTGTTTTGGTGTTTCCATGACTGCATGTAGTCTACATTTTGTGTTTGAATTGAAATCAAAGAAATGTACAGAATAATGTGTTCTTCTTGGTTCATTATAGTCCACCAGATGTTTGTTCACTAATCACCACCATTATGTAATTGTCTCGGATACCTTCCCTAGTCACACAAATTTCCATTTACTACATATGTAGTTGATCAATTAAGACATTTTGAGTTTAGAACTGCATTTGGAAAGCCGACACAGGTATTAACAGGTATTTTCTAAAATAACAGCCTGCTATGTTTGATTTTGTTCCTTTTTATAACTCACAGTAAGACATATTGTATCCTGACCTAAGGAAGGGCTGGATGGGCTGAGAGAAATTTTGGGGATATATTTATATTTGGTCTTCTACTGGTGAGATACACCCAGTCCTAGCTGTCCTTGCATTTTAAGAAGTGGAATCACTGCCAATCTTGCATGTGACTTGATTGAGCTGAAAAAACACTTAAAACTTCTGTTAAATACGATTACTCACAAGCATAAACAAGCTCACTTGCATCAGCTCTATACATGCAAACGTCAGCCACCCACACAGTGAGTTACTGAGCACTTCCTCAATGTTTGGAAACGGTAGATGAAAATTGCAGAATCACCACGTTGTTTGGACTGGTGATACTGAGCCTGGTGTTAGTACAACCAGGAGAATGCCACGGTCTAAATAACTTCCTTTGAAATATAGTGTGACAGTTTATTATTTTATAGGAAAAGCTTTGAGATGCCAGCCAAGTTGTCTATTATGCCTCATGCCTGTTCCACATTTCAAACGTAATTTACAGTGCTGCCAAGCCCCAGCTATTAGCTCAGCTTAGGTTGCAATGATTAGAACCAGGTCAAAATCTAAGTATATGTAAGAAGAAATTGAGAATTTCCAGTGCACCAATTCTATGCCAAGTTATATACCATCCTTTATATTGTGACATTTCTGTGTTTATTGTAACCTTTAAAGGAAGAGTCTAACATATTTACTCCCGAAGTTCACAGTTTTGTTCATTAGAAATAATTATTCAGCTTGAATATTTGCTTGTAAAACAGGGAGGTGCTGTTACAAACAGAGAAATCCAAAGTGGGTGCTCAGGTGCATTGCCTTTTATATTGTGCAAAACTCAGGTGTGAATGAAGAGATAGAAGTGCTTTAAAATTGCAAATATGACATAAACTCTTTAAAGTAGCTTACATAACAACTAAAGAGTTCTTGAATTCTCTTGTAAATGATAAACCTTTATTGATTGTGATCGCATGCAAGATACATGCATGCTGTCAGGGCAAAAGCCACCATCTCCATAAATGTAATTTTACAGGAAAAATTGAAGATAAATTAAGATTTTATTAAAGTTTTTCTGCGTTTTCTTCATGTTCATCATGAAATTTTACAAAACAACAGTTTTTCAAAAAAAGTGATGAAAGTGTCATGTTCATTGGTGTTTGGTACTTAAATTGGGGGGAACACCCACAGACCAAAAAGAAATTCACACCAGCACAAGGACGAGGGCGGTGTGACGGGACACTTCCATCTCTGTAGACTGGTGAGCATTTAAATCTGCAGACTGCTCAGGTGATGGAAGTGTGTGTTCCTTCCCAGACCCACTCTGCACTCTTAAACCACTCATCAACCTTAGGTAAATTGGAATGTTCCCTGACCCATGGACAGAGAGGAGGCTGACGCCCAAGCACACATTCAAGGGGGTGTTAGACCGGTGGTGGGGTGGTGTAAAGAGTTCTGGGCATACTTCAACCAGCCTAAGCACTCTGACCAGTTGTGCTAATACCCATGGCAATAAGCCCAGAGGAACCTACTGACTTCTTGAACAGTTCGTTCAGCCGGACTCAGGGTGGTAACTAGAGGTGGACCCCAGTTTCTTAAAGAAAGCCACCCATACATGGGAAATGAAGTGAGGTCCCCGGTTGGACAGGATATCCTTCATGATGTCATAGTGCAAGAACACAGATGGGAACAGAGATTCGTCAGTGAGAAGAGAACTAAATGGAAGAAAACTAACCCTTCGAGAACTGGTCAAAGACTACCAGGATAGTGGTGTAACCTTTGGAATCTGGGAGATCGGTGATTAAGTAAAAAACAATGTGGGACCACAGTCTCTGAAAGTACGCAAGGGGCACACTGACAAGAATGAATGAGAGACATCATACTAGAGAGTGGGCCATCAGTACTCCCGACTAATTACCAGACTCCGGTGTGCCCTGCAGCAGGTGCCGTATGAACCCACTCAATCTTTTGGTCATGGAGCTGTTCAGGCACAAAAGCTTTGCTGGCATGGGACATCCTAGGAACTGGGTTCTGTGATAAAAACATTCAT
Organism: Rhabdalestes septentrionalis; assembly: GCA_037832545.1. Taxonomy (NCBI): domain Eukaryota; kingdom Metazoa; phylum Chordata; class Actinopteri; order Characiformes; family Alestidae; genus Rhabdalestes; species Rhabdalestes septentrionalis. Next base: position 3,810,130 of record JBBMFX010000101.1, on the reverse strand, counting down.
TTTCAGCATCGATATTCCATTTAATGGGAGCAGCAATAAGAGCCGTGGAGACAGTGGGTTCGGGCTCGGTGTCGTCATGAATGTAATGCGGGTGAGGGAGGATTGTGCGAATAAAGCCCTGCGTGCCTCTCGCATATATGTAAAAGGATTCTAGGTGACATAATCCTACTGAATGTTGTACTGACCTTTTGCAATTATAATCTTATACTCCGATACAAACAAATTTTCCCCAGAGCTGATTCCCTTATTAACCCCAGTGGTTAATAAGGGAATCAGCTCTGGGGAAAATTTAATAGGACTGTCTGGCTTATATATTACTGTATAAATGTTTACATCATTATGTAATCTACTGTAATATACTGTCTACAATCCACTTTGACTGATAATGCATCATGCCTCAGTCCCATTATACCTTAAATAACAGATGATTTTAGGTTTCATCACACCTGCACATACTGTATGTATATATTTCCATATCACATGTGGCTTTCTTGTCTGTAATGTATGACAAAACATTTTTTTGCCAAATAAAGTGATTCTGACTCTGACCAGTCACTTCTTAGCACTTATCTGAGTACACTTGTATCTGAGCCATGGACAAATATCTAAAACAAATACTTGAGCCAAACAAAACCTCAGTGAGAATAATAGTGGCAGTACATTAGTCAGAGTTATTAGACTAAGAGACAAATTAATTAGTTTTGCTGTGGGATAGGTAATTCAGCCAAACTGTACATTCTCTTTTCACATAGACTGGGTGTTCCTTTGAAGAGTGAATATCACAGAAAATTGAGATTTCCTTGCTTGTTTTAAAAATTGAAAGAGTAGGAAAACAAGTTTCAAAAATGCAAAGGTAGATAAAACAGCCTGTTTAATTAAAAGAGATGCTGGACAATTATTATTTTTTGGTAAAGGTGGAGCAGGAGGTTAAAGCACAAGTTATTACCCTAAGAAGGTTATTATAGGCTAACAATGGGTATATAGAGATGTTTAAGAAAATATTGATGCATAATAATGAGACTCATATGGGTAAAATGGTTGTTATTCCATGTGGGAAGTGAAGTTTGCTGTTGAAATTGCCCACCTCCTGTGACATCTGGCCTTAGAAATGAGTGAACTATAGCCAATTCTAGATTGGATCACTCTCTACTGTTGTTAATAAATTCATACCCACATTAGCCTTTAATTATAGTGCCACACTATACTGCCACACAAGCTTATTGGAAATGTGGGTTCAATTCAAAGGGATTTTTTTAAATTGTGAAGTTGACTCTGGGCCTTTGCTACTGCTTAATATTTACTCAGAGTTTGGAGGAATCTCTTCAGACTCAACAACCCCAACTCCCCCTTACTCCCACCCCTCTGCTTCAGACTACACGGGCGTTCAGCACAAGCTCACAGAGCACTGAGACACCTTGCCCTTGGAGAAGACGACAGCTCGATTTTCTGTTTGCTGCCATTTGTCATTGGCTGCTAAGAGAGATCAACAGTCGTCTGCACACAAATCAATATTCTCTTAACCTAGAACTAATCTACAGAGAGTTTCCTGCAATTTCACCTTCTCTCCTCCATGCTCCTCCCCCACCCTCCCTCCCTCCTTTCCTTCGCCCCTCCACACACTCTCTCCTCCACATTAAAAAAAAAATTCTCCTCAGCAGTCATTGGCATAGGTGACAGAAAAGGATTTGATGAGCACTACCAGGGGCCATGATATATCTACACTAGTTAAGAGTATATCCCAGTTTTTCTCAGAGAAGGTCAAACTGATTGACAGATGTAAGGATGGTGGTACCACTAAGAGCGATTCTCTTTTTAATCCAATAGCAATAATATGTATTATGTATCTCAATACTTAAACTGATACAGCTACCAATAAACTGCTTTTAAACTGATCTTGTGCAAATATTTGCAGTGAAAATGAGGACTGTCTTTGCATTCATTTTAATTGCTTTCCAGCAACAGAGCTCCTTAGAACTGTTGTGTTCTAGTAGGTTGAGAAACCTTTGGTCCTGACATTCATGTGGACGTTATTGGACACTTACGAAAGCATTTACGAAATGTCAGGGAAAAAAAAACGAATTACACAAAATTCCACTTTTTGAGATTATTTGATTTGTTGAATAGCACACATAAAATATAATCAATCAAATAAATGAAAAATTAAAAAATACAAGAGTAATATATTTTCCATATCTCGTTTCTCAAATAAATGTAAACCTTGAATATCTTATTTGGATGTATAAAATATAAATAACTTATTTAGATTTTTTTTCAAATATAATTGCACAAAACAACATTTGAGAAAACAGCATTTCCCAGAATTCCTTGCAGGGTGAATGGTCATAAACTAGGGAATATAAATTAAAGCAATTTCAGGCCTATGCTGAATGATAGATTTGAGTGTATTGTCCTGGACCTGTTGATTTATCCAACAGAGCAACTTCAAATTCTAAATGCAAAGGCTTCTGTTGCATGTGTAAACTTGCTCATGGAATTGGAGGCCTTAATAATAATTCCTGGCACTTGTATACCATATTAGATTTAATGTTAATTTGGTAATGAGTAATTATTCAAGAACAGTTGGGAAAAAATTAGAAGGAGCTCAACATATTTACTTGTCAACCAAATTTGCCAGATCTCAATCTGTGGGATGCCCTGAAGAAACTTACAGGACCTAAAAAATCACATATTTTCTTGGTGCCAGTTACCCTCGGACACCTTCAGAGGTTTTCTGGAGCCCATGCTTCTGTGAGCCAGAGAGGAATCTACACATATTAATCATGAGGTTGTAAAAATCACGAATGATCGGACAATACCAGAGTCATAAAAAAAACATGTACCTCACAAAAATGCTGCCAGTCTTGGAATAGTATGCTTAAAAATAGAATGACTGGCGATGGATATGAACTCAACCTCTCATCCTCTCTTCCTGTTTACACCCCCTCACTCCCACTGTTTCACTCTTCACATGGAAGGATGGCTTCTTCATGTTTTCTGAGAGCTGAGGGGACAACGGATGATCTGGGCAGTTTTGACATCAACTTTGGACCAGCCCACGAGTCTGAACAAGCAGGGCTTTGATTGATGGACAGGTGGGACAGACAGGAGGTTTGGAAGGAAGGACTGAAGGTGGTGGAGAGATTCTTCCAGAAGCTGATTTCAGTGACAGACAAAGAGATAGTTTGGAGCAGCCCAATCCAACATCAGCCACACTGACAGTAAGGGAGAAAGGCTGATTTCATCCTCACACACTGTATTCCTATCCTTGTAGGCTATTTCAACTCATTTCTGTATCACATGTTTACAGTAATTAGATAGTAGCTGTAGCCTTACCCTTTAGTCCTAAAAGGCAAATGAACAGATTTATGTTGCTACACTGTAAAACATTTTGTGGTAAAAGGACATTTATATACATACTGTTTACTTACAGAATGTATACATCATAAAATTACAATATTTTATATAGTTTTTTTCCAAACCTTTTGATTTCTCCTGTGAAACTGATATGTGCTCTAATGTGCACCAACAGCTGTTTGAGGGCCTTCAGTTTTTTACACCATGAACAACATTCATGAAATGAAGTCATGAAATGTGAAACTCTCAACTTTTGATGGGAAATACATACAATACAAATGAACAAAACCACAACTAGCTATACCATATCGCTTAAATATCATCCACTTTCCCAATATGCTTTACAAATCATTGTTACTGTATTTGACAGTTGCTTCCACTGTCAAAGCACATCATTTTCTTTCCATCTGTCCATTCTATTCATCTGTCCAGAGTCAGATCAGTTTTTGCCATCAGCCACAGCACTGGAGTAGAGCTGATGTGATTTTTTTTTTTGGCAACACGTGTGTAAAACTGCATTTTAGCCATATCCAGTGTAACCAATAAGTTAATGCAGTCAAAAGTGTCTAGATTCCATCTGACATTAGCGTTAACTATGACATTCGTGGGGCCTACTTCTCACATGTGAAAAGTTGAGGCTAAAAAAATAGACCCTGTACAAAAGACAGTTACACAGACTGCTATATTTACACCATTGAGTAATTTAGTCAGATTAGTAGGGGTTTCAGATTAGATGGCCAATATGTGTAGGTACCAGGTAGGTGTACATTACCTAATAAACCCTAAGTTTTGCGACCTTTCACTAATGTGAATAATCGTATTCACCAACCACATATCTTGAGTGCCATAATGTGCTACCAGTGAGTATGTCCTAGACAAAACTGACTCCTGCCAGCCCACACAAGGTACATTTGCTTCTGTGTTGGGGGAGGGCTGGGGAATGGGGAAATGGGTGTTAGTTGGTTGGTAGGTGGGAGGGCTGGAACAAAATCAATTGTTTTACTGCTTTCCTTCAAATTTGTTGCCCTTTCTGGTTGAGACACTCAAGCAGGCTAACCATGATAGGTGAAGTCAGAAAATGTATTTCTCATAGCGTAATTGTTACTTCGCGCCAAGGTGTTTCTACATCATCCACTGTGCCGTAAACACGAAGAGGGAGACTGGCCACAGAGGAACGGGAACATTTTATGGAATATTATTCATATGTACACACTGTGCTGTATACTCTTATGTGCAGCCTGGCAAGTATTTGGCCATGTACAACACAATTTTTTTATGAAAATGCACAGTATATACTAACATTGGTATGCGTAAGACAGCAAAATGCAAGAAATCATTGCCCAACCCAACCCCCCCCCCCCACACACATCTCCGAGTGGAAATGCCAGTTTTTCAAGAAGTGCTGTCACTATGGCAACATTTACATAGCTGCATGCAACCACTAGCTGTGTACCATAGCTGTTTTCCTTGTGGGGACCAGTCAAATGCTTCCAATATCCTAAGTTCATCCAGGTCCCATACATAGAAAACAACAGAAGCTATGGCTTACATACACAATCTAGGGGGAAAAACACAAAAGTCATACACTCCAGACAGAAATGGAAAGGGGATTAAGTCACGAATGGGCTGTGTGTGTGTGTGTGTGCTACATAAACCAAAAAAAATGCCAGGGCGAGCTTGTCACACATTATTTGTAAAGACCCACTGATTAAAAACCCAGAAGCAAATAATATTGTTTTAAGGCTATGTGCAGAATTTCTCTTAATCATTTTGATGAATTGGCAGAAGACTACAGATTCCTTTCTGTCAAAGTTTCCAGAGAAAACTTCCATAAATTCCGGATATAAATCACACAGAGGACAGAAAATGATTCATATAGACAGAAAGACAGACTAAGGGGAGAGAGAGGGCGGGAGAGAGAGAGAGAGAGAGAGAGAGAGAGAGAGAGAGAGAGAGAGAGAGAGAGAGAGAGAGAGAGAGAGAGA
>JBBMFX010000101.1:3784737-3796992 GCA_037832545.1 Rhabdalestes septentrionalis | reverse complement strand
TATATATAGATAGATAGATAGATAGATAGATAGATAGATAGATAGATAGATAGATAGATAGATAGATAGATAGATAGCGAGAGAGAGAGAGTGTCTAGCAGGGATCGTCTAATGTAAAAATGTTGGAGGCCAAATTGAAGCAAGGTGAGCTAATTACATCGATTAATTTCATATGGTCACCGCAGTTGTGTCAAAAGGGAATGGAGCTACTCAATATTCCAAGTAGCTTAACTGAATTACAATAATATTCAGAATTTTCTGCTTTCTAACATTATTCTCATTCTGCTTTTGTATGTAATTGAATCAGGTGAACCTGAATTATGCAATTCTTTCACAGTGAACAAATACTATCAAAGTAATGACTGGCTTACCATTTGCATTGTCATTAACTGAACTTTATAATAGAACAGGGGGACTGGAGCCTATCCCAGTTGCTACAGGCAAAGGCGGGCTACACCCTGGCTCAATCAACCTATCCCCAATCAAGTATGTTTTTTGGTGGTGGGAGGAAAACGGAGTTCTCAGAGGAAACCCACGTGGTCACAAGGAGAACATGCAAACTCCACCCGGTTCATAACAAATATTTATGTAAATTCAATGGGTTCACATTTTCATTGGGTTTGCATGTAAATTCAGTGGATTTGTCTGTAGTATATTGAGTTTAAAATGAAATTAATGTGTTGTAGGGACCTATTTGGGGACTTATTTAGGGTTTACACTATAAAATTGTTTTGGCATCTTTGGCATTTCCTTTACCACATCACAACACATATTTTCACTATCATGGGGGAGAGGTTCTTGGAATATAGCTGTATATATTCTGAAACAAATTTGACTCTACCCAGTGGTCAGTCAGATCACTGTACATGTTGGGAATGAGTTCAACAGAGAGTAGTCAGAATGACTAAAGGGGGACTTCACTGAACGCTTTAATGCACTAGATAACCTGCCATCAGTGTCAGTATTTATTAGTAGGCTATTACCAGGCAACTCTAGTAAAAGTTCTCATGCCCTCTCAGCCTAAACACGTGGCTACAAAAAAAATGCAATCAAAGGGGCTTGAATTTCTTTGACAAGCTTTTGGGGTGGAGAGAATTCTTTGAACCAAGTGGTCACCATTCAAACAGGTCTGGAGTAAAGGTGCTTAAAGAAATTTTAACTGCTGCTTTGAGGATCCTGTCCCAGCTCCCCTGGCTAAGACTATGCTGGTTGAAGCGGATTGTGTTGATACTCAACACTCCATACCAGATGATGTTGTTCAGCTCCATGGTGCCTGTAGCATTGATGAGAACCTCAGTGATAACCAGGATCCTCTACACCCTCGCATCTCAGTCTCAAGTCTGATACAGAAAGAGAGGCTCAACCTGGCCTCTCACATGCTGCTGACTGGAGAGGGGCTTGAGAACATCTCTGCACTAGAACCTCACTCTACTCCTGAAACCAACCCCTAATGTCACCCCAAGGAACTCTCCTTGCAGGACAAGAGCTTTGAACTCGCCCAGTCATCAGATATGCTCCCCGTAGGTCCAGAGCTTTGAACTCCTCCAGTCACCAGACATGCCGCAGCTACACTCTACCCTCTCCGCATCACCTAAGAAGCGATGTGCACCTCTACCACCTGCTCAAGGTGCCTTTCCCCCACAGCCCTGACCTCCTGTAGGCAGGGCTGTCTGCCCTCTTCCACAATGCCAGCAGCTTCAGGATGCAGCTGTCATTAATGAGGACTGATATCTTAAAGGTCTCTGCTACAGTAGTGTTAAACCTTATGTTGAATTTCAGGGTGCGCTGGGACCTTTTTCATACATTCTATAAGGGGGAACTAGGTCAACTGAGTGCACCTGATTTGTGGGGCCAATTGCGCTAACTTATACTCTATTTTTGCAAGCCACAATCTGTATTGGCCCCCTCTCCCATTCTGTTTGTGACAGCCTTTGAGGTAATCCTCATTGGTTCCAGATATATGGTTGGTGGGATAAAGCTACCTGCCAGGCAGAGACTACCATCTCTGAGGGCATCCTTGGATGATATCACCAGCCCCCTTTGCACAGTAGCATGTAAAGCAAGACTGTTGAAAAGGATGGATGAGTTGATGTCATGATTAATTCATCAAAATCACGGAGCCTGTCTCTCAGAAGAGGTATCAGAAACTACAGTACCATCTTCTTTATAAGGGATGAGAGAATCCCACTCTCTTAGCAACCCTTTAAATGCCTGGGGAGGCACTACTTAGCAGATCTCACTGACAAAATGATAGTGAGAACCTAGATGAAACAGCTCTCTGAAGGCCTAAAAAAGATTGACCAAGGCAAAATCCTAGGTATGTCTGGTACTACCTATTTATGCTCTACAGGAGAGTGATGTGGCCGCTGAAAATAAGTACTATCATCCCTTCATCCACCATAAGTAAAATAGATGGAAAGCCAACTCAATGGTTGGAGCTTTCACACTGCCTCCCTGAAAATGGCCTCTTCGGAAGGAACATCTTCCAGCTGCTGCTTCAATCTATCAGTTTGTGCTTAAGCAGGAAAAGACCAGGCTTGTTCTTGAGTTGAGAGAGTCCACTGACCAGACAGTAAGGAAAACAAACAGCAAGATACCCACAAGGTACCTGAAAGGTTGTGTACGTATGCCCAAAAGACGAAAATGGCGTATGCAAAGGAAAAGTCAGATTTATGAAAGCAGTAGGTGGCGAGGAGTTACAGGGTGCAGTCTGCTCCATTCACTGCTCCCTTCACAGCATCTCAGATAACTTGCACATTAATGCAAAAGAACACAGGAACCCAGTCTTCAAACGGCACAGGACCATCAAAATATTTCGCACCTTAAACCAGGCTAAGGTTGTCTGCGACCCGCAGTCAAAAGTAAAGGGCTTATTTGAGGGGCATTTGAAGATTCGCAGTTTGAGACCAAAACGTGAACAGTTGAAACATCTGCTGTGCAACTCCAATATTGCCTTCTTAGGACTTTCAGAGACGTTGCTGACCCAGTATTCCCCAGAAGCTGTAGTGAATATGCCCGGTTATAATGTGTTCCAGGATAAAGGATTCGTGTGTTGAACCAGGTTATCGTGCAACCATGTTTGTCAGGACCATGTCAGCATCGCAGATAACTTGCATGTTAATCGAATGCACATGTTTTTTATTTACATAAATGAATTCGTTTTCATATGGTATATTAACCTGTAATTTTTGCTCCTTTGAACATTTCCTTCATTTGCAAATGCACAGTATTATCCACATCAGCACGTTACATGTATTATTATTGTATTTTTTTACACACTTTTGTTCTAATTTTGTTTTGTTTAAAACCTAAATTGCTTAACCTAACCTCAGCATGTGTGTGTGAAAAGCAAAGAAAGAAATTCATTGCACAAAGAAATGTAATCTGTACTGTACACATGACAGAAAACCTTTTGATTCTTGGAATCTCTTCACTCGCGGTCAAATTGTCTTCCTAAATGTTCGTACGCATGCGTCCGAGTTTGCGCACATAAACGCACATTCTGCCGTCAAGTTTTTTTCTATAGATCATAACTTGTGCGTAAAAAGAGGCGTACGCATATTTTCGGTCCATTTCTGCGTACGCAACGATTATAAATGAGGCCCCAGGTCTTGAGGAAGCTGACAGAAGTGCTAGAGTTCTGTTGACAGGGCAAGCAACAGGGTATCAACACAAAGAATGACAGTCTCATTACAGAAGGTAGGGGGAGATGATACATGAGGCCAAAAGAAACACCTAGGCCATTTTCCCAAAATCAGGAGTGGAACATGAGAGTAGACCCCAACAGGCAGCTCTGTTTTCCACTTAAGATCACTAATACCTCTTTACACCCTGATATAGTGGCGTGGTCCATCAAGGTAAAGTCTGTACTATAAATTGAGCTTACAATACCAGCAAAGCAGGAGATTGAGGGCACCTACAAGCGAAAAAAGGACAAGTACTCAGAGCTGGCTGCTGAGTGCAGGACGGATGGCTGAAAGACACGATCTATCCAGTGGAAGTCAGATGCCAAGGCTACGTGGGGCTGTCAACAACACGTCTTATGAGGGACAAATGAGTGACCGGAGGAATCCTAAAGAAGGCAACCAAAGAGCTGGCAGAGGAGGTTGAGAAGTGGAGCTTTTGGCTCTGGCTGAGGAGGAAGTGTAAATGCTAGGGAAAAAACAACTAACCCCAACAACAGCCACAGGTGGGAACACCCATCAGCTGCAGAGGGTGATAGGGAGATGTCCCTATGACTGCTCCACCACAAGGAAATGTTCAAGGATTAAAGGAGTAAAATGTTGTTGATCGGTGTTTCCTGTCTGATGACACTGCAGCTGACCCATGGGCATGGAGGGGGTGCAAGAAGCAGCAATGCCTAGCAAGCAGGTTAATCTCCCTGTACATACTACTGGCCATCAGTATGTGACCTCAAGCTGAATGCACTAGGGTTCTGAAGCAGCAAGTCCACCTTTGAATTGCTCAGAAACCCTCCAGTATGGCTAAATTGAAACAATTCTGCAAAGAAGAGTAGGCCAATATTCCTCCACAGCGATGTGAAAGAACCATTCCTAGTTATCACAACTGCTTAAGTGCAGTTGTTGCTACTAAGGGTGGCACAACCAGTTATTAGGTTTAGGCAGCAATTACTTTTTTCACATTGGGCCATTTAGATTTAGATTTTTTTCCCTCACTAAATAAAATAACTTTAAACAACATTTTATGTATCTGTATGAAATATTTGACATCTTTTCAATGACCCCTTGTTTAACATAATAGCCCCTGCAGAGTTCTCGTGGTTTTTCCAGGAAGGGCAACCACAAATTAAGCCCTATCTAACCGTGAAACTTCCCAGTTAGATAGGGCTTAATGAGACCTTTCAAAAGAACCTTTGTTTGCCATAATACCCCTCCACGATCCGGAGTTAATAAGATGAAAACTGTTCACCTCAGACAAAAATATTAGGACATCCGGGCAAGGTGAACGGTTTTATAACTCTGGATTGGCGGGGCTATTATGGATAATGAGGGGATCTTTGTAATGGTCTCATTAGAGCCCTATTTAACTGTGATGCGTCACATTTAGAGTATGAGATATCTATCCATCCATTCATTTTCTATCCCTTTATCCTGCACTCAGGGTCGGTGGGGCTGGAGCCTATCCCAACTGATACGGGCAAACGTGGGGTTTACCCTGGACAGTCGCCAATACGTCACAAGGCCACACACTTAGTCACTCTGGTGGATGAAGGGATGATGGTACTTATTTTCAGCGGCCACATCACTCTCCTGTAGAGCATAAATTGGTAGTACCAGACATAGTCACTCTTACAGGGGCAATTTAGAGTGCTCAATCAACCTATCCCCAATCACGCATATTTTTGGTTGTAGGAGAAAATCGGAGCTCCCGGAAGAAACCCATGCGGTCACGGGGAGAATATGCAAACTCCACAAAGAAAGAACTTGTGCCCAACCCGGGAGTCGAACCCAGGACCTTCAAGAGTATGAGATATATTTTTAATATTTAACATTTAGATTTAAGATCTCCATGTTCGTGAGAGAATATCACAGCACAAAATCCAGCCCCCTGTTAAGAACCAGCCAATTGTAATCACGGGGCATGGCTAATTAGCATATCTCACGCTGTTTGTAAAAGCAACATTTAGATTTAGATTTAGATTTAACATTTAGATTTAACATTTAACATTTACTTTTAGATCTAACATTTAGATTTAGATTTAATATTTAGATTTAGTATTGAATATTTAGATTTTGATGTAACATTTAGATACAGATTTAACATTTAACATGTTGATTTAACATTTAGATTTAGATTTAACATTTAGATTTAAAATTTAGATTTAATTTTGCATTTCACAATTACGCAGCAAGATCATGTACCAAAATGTAACACTGTTTTTTTTTTTTTTAACACATTTAGTTCTAAATGTGGGAAAATTGTGTGAACATAGCACTAAATAATGAGAAAAGGACACCTCTAAAGTTTGCTCCCAGTGGAGGATTTCACCTAATAACAGACATAAAATAACTGTGGGTGTTCAAACTGGCATATGACTGTATGTTCATTGCAAACCAATCAGTATAAGTTCTTTGTGAAATATTCTCAGGAAAACAAATAAATCAACTTTGGTATAGGAAACTATTGGCCTTACCATATACTATCCAAGTGTATTTTCAGCAGAGAAGTCTGAATGCGGTAGCCTCAAACGACTCCCGCTTGTATCAGAAACAAGGGCCCCATTCACCATTAGAAGATGGTTATATTGCATAAGGATATTTGGTTCCAGCAATGTGCACTGTGCAACTCACCATAGTGTATATCAAGCAATGGGTAATAAAATCACTGTGCAAAAAGAGGCCAGTCCAGGCCCCAGCCAACAGCAGAACCCAGCAGAGGAGTGAGGGATTATGTGTAGGGCGGTGGTTTCTCTCTGACTGAGGTGCTTGTCATGCCTGCTTTCAGCAGCCCTATCTTTACAATTGAGTTTGACAGCCTTGTTGAGTGTCCATGATTGGCGCTGCTCCAGGGACATGGTACAGGATAAGCCATGTACAACACCAAAGGCAGAGGAGGGGCGAGAAAGAGAGAGAGAGAGAGAGAGAGAGAGAGAGAGAGAGAGAGAGAGAGAGAGAGAGAGAGAGAGACGCCTGGCCAGATTGGGCTTCCTCATGCTGACTAACAGCAGTGTCGAGAACAGGAGATAAGGCAGCGATGAGGGAGGAGAGAAATGGCCAAAACAGGGGTGTGAGACCAGGCAGCCATCTGAGGAGGTGATGAAAGCGAGGGGTGAGAGTGTTGGTAACACACACATACACACAGTGAGTTCACGCACAGCCAGTCTAGGGACTTGGAGAGTAACATGAGCTTGAGCAGTGGTTGAAGTATTCCTTCCTTTTTCCAGATCCATTTGCATCATTTTGACCACAACTGAGAACGTTTTAAAGGGTGCCTATCATGCAAAATTTGCCATTTTTCCCTCCAAAAAACACTTTGTTGTAAACAAAGTAAAAGTTTATTTTGGGTGCCCTTGGTCCAATTGTATTTTGTGAAAATATGTAGACCACTACAGGGAACATACTTCTATATATTTTAATGCACAACTACTGTATATTTGCTGTATTTAACATTGAAAAAACAAATGCAATTGTTGGCCTGCACATTTAAAAAAAAATTTAATACAACAATCAAACAGAAATTGTGCACAAAAATTTGTAATGAACAAAACTTGTTGCACGACAACTGCCAATCAGAATACACCTTCCCTGTAATTATCTGTTATGTGCAAAAGCATCGGCAAAAGCACCAGCTGGCTCCCCACTTTATTTCCTTTCACTGCTCAGCTCTCACTCTGCAGTTCTGCTGTTTTTACTAGAGATAAACCAAATATTCGGGCACCGAAACATGTAAGCAAAAATTTCTTTTCGGTTTTGGCCTGCAGGTCCCAGATTGGATTACAGTCAATGTGTCTGCCATGTGGGTGCATTTCAATAAATCTTAGAAAGACACACGGAAAGCCATTTGTAGAGGACACAAATGCCGAAATTTCTAGAGAGGGTGCATCCACAAATAGTTTCTAAATGTTGTGATTCATTTATCATATAAAATCAAAACATCCCAATGGCTAGGCAAAATCCTTCAAGCAAACCGGTCATTATAGTAAATAGATAAGCTATGTCAATCTTTGTTTTGAAACATGATTTTGTTATAGGCCAACAGACAATGTTGTAATATCTTTTAACATTTTTTTAAAGCACTTATTCTGAATGCACTTTGTTTATGCACTTCGTTCAGAATATTAAAATGCACTTGAAATCACTAGGCTTATGAGAGAAAATATTTAATGGTATAATATTCCAGCTATCTTGTTTTTAGGCTATTCATGAGTGGGGCCAAGTGAAATATTTTGTTACAAATTTTGTCTTGTGCATTTTTTTAATGTTAAATGAATATTTTCATAATTTTGTCACAGGTTTATTCTTTTAAGAATTTTTTTCCGGTGTTTCGGTTTCAGTTGTCGGCTTCCCTCGTTTTCAGTTTTTGGTTTCAGTCAAAAACTATTACCCAAAATCGAAGGATTTAAATAAGTGCATGTTTGTTCATATATTTTCTCTCTTGTAAAAAAAAAAAAAAAGAAAATCAACAGGAAGGTGAGTTGAAGACATCAGTTTTAAATGTATTCAGTCTGTTCACGTAATTTTGTAGACATTCCACTAATTTAATTGACTTCACTGCACGTTCAGTCACCGAGATGTCACTCCCAGAGCAATTGTGTATGCAATGTGTTTTTTTACTTACCTCTATTCTCTGTTCGAGTTTACATGAGCCGCATCACGCTTATGTGCCTATTGCACCTCCCCCCTTTACCATCCTGCTGTCTGTCCTCTCCGTCTGGGAAACGGCCTGACCTCGTGAATAGGGGAAGGAACTCCACGACCATGACTCTCACGCCCTCCTGACCTCCCTGGCAACGTGTCTCAGTCATTTTGATGTATAAGCCTACATCCAATGTTTGAATATCAGGAACCGGAGTTTGATGCACTGTCAGCCTAAGAGTTGTTCCACAGGTGTAGGCGGCTCTGGCTCCAAGCCTGTGATGCCATTCTGCAGGCCAGCACATGCTATAGCCTTCAACATCACCGGTGGCCACCCCCCTACACCTGCACAAGGTATCCAAGAAGCTTTTCCCCCGTCATCGGACCCTGCTGGATCACCCATAGAATCCTGTCACCTTCCAGCTCCAGCTGCCTACTTCTCTCGGATTCACCTTGACTTTCACGTCTCCCAGATGAAGACCTTCACCAGGTCACTGCTGGTTTCTGCTGCTCCGAGCCCTCCACGGATCATTGATGGTGATCCTGCTTATACCGCCTTGGGGAACCTTGACTTGCGACATTGTGGCTGTGGCACTCATTACTTAGTTGATGGGAGCGGTACGGTCTTAGAGGAACGGTCTTGGGTTCCCAGTCAGTTCATCCTGGATCCATCTCTCATCCAAGACTATCTATTTTCCCAAACAGGTCTGTCTGGTGACGGTCTTGGATGGGGTACTGTCACCCACACCACTCATATGACATGCATGAGAAAGGGGAAGTAACATGTGTCACAGGGTATATATTTAAAAAGTTGGTAGTTTGTCTTTGTTCAGTCATTGAGTCTTCACTCTCCTCGCCCTCTTGTTCATCTCTATATTAGACAAGTGGCTACACGAGCAACCAATGACAAGACAGAACCAATTAAAGTTAAACAAGACTAAACACAAACACTAACACAAGACAGATGAGCATGTTATTCATGATTTTTTTGTAATCGCTCAAGCTGTAGGTCCCCAAGCCTATCCAGCACCCACGTTCAAGTCCCCAACGCTGGATGTGTGTGAGGCATAAGTGCTACTTCCTGCACTACCATGGGATCTATTGTTCATAATATCATACAAAGATTCAAACAATCCACAGACCCTGTGTGCATTCAATAGCATTTCCAGAAACCATTGTCGGTTAACACAGTTTGTTATTGCATCCACAAAATAAAACTGTACCAAAAAAACATATATATATATATATATATATATATATGTGTGTGTAAAAACATACATATATAAAAATTTATCCTCTGGGCCCAACATTCAAGATGGACTGAGGTGAAGCAGAAAAGTGTCCTATGGTCTGATTAATCAAAATTCTGAGAGAAGAGGGACCATCTGGCTTGCTATTATCACCCTATTCAAAAGCTAGCCTCCACAATGGTGTGGGGGTCCATTAGTGCACATGGGTTGCTTGCACATTTGGGAAGGCATCATAAATGTAGAGTGATATATATATATATGGGTTTTGGAGCAGCATACTCTACCATCTAGATGAGCTTTTTCAACAAGACCATGCCAAATCACATTCTGGACATATTGCAGCAATATTGCCTTGTAGTAGTCTGTAGTACAGACCTGTCGCCCACTAAAAACATTTGGTTCATTATATAACAAAAGATATGATGAAGGCGAAGCTGAACGGTTGTTAAGGCATATTTAAGTAGATCACAGATTTCTAATGCTAAGTGTATTTGTAAAAAAATATTAATAATCATCTGTCATTGAGTCACAGTTTCAGCTATTGTGGTTTTAGAAAAATGAATTACAGAAAATAAATGAATTGTTTGATTGAATTAATGAATAATACATTATAATAAATAAACATGACCATGTGTAATGCTCCATAACACAAATATATTTGACAAGGAATTTAGTTTTTTACCAAGATATCCGCTTGCACTCCTTTCAAATCCACCCCTTCATGTACATGTACCGCAACAGTCTGCATGTCAGTCGCAGTGCATCACTGATGCCATATCACACTTTCCCAACTTATGCACATATGTAATGAAAGGAATTCCAAACCATTTTTACAGACAGTAAGCGACTTTCGCTCCATCCGTGTTTAATGTGTTACTGTGCTTTGTGGCTGTGCCTGAGGCTCTTAAAAAAGTGTATATAATGTTTAAAAATTGTGATAAAATGATTAAGAGCCAAAAAAACGTTTAATATTCACTCTGAGCTGCAAAAATAGACTATTTACAGTTCATTTTGATTTTATTGTCTCAGATATCAATTACATTAGACCACCCATACACACTGAATAGATAAGGAATAGGTGAGGAAGAAACTATTAATGTGCTATTTACAGGTGTTGGGAGGCAAATATTTAATTCAGCCTTCCAAATAATGTTTTTAAAATAAAACCACGCTAATAAATAGAGTCTGGAAAATATTGTTTTAAGGGAATCCACAAAGATATTATACGAAAAAATTGGAGTGTTGTGCAATTTACCACATAATGAATAAGAAACCTTAATTCATTCATTTGTTCATTATCTTCCCCTGACACAGACATAGACAAATAAAAGTCATGTGTAAACTCACATCGAGGGGCAATTTTGCATCTCAAATCCACCTGATGTGCATGACTATGGGAAAAAACAAGAAAAAAGGAGACTCTGTACTGAGAGAAAGTGTCAGAGAGAGAGAGAGTGAGAGAGGGGGAGAGAGAGAGAGAAAGGTAAGTGTGAGTAGGGGGCAGGCTAGGCATATAGCTGCTGATTAGTTCCTTACAAACCTTTGATGATGGAGACCTTACTGATTAATTATTCATTGATGATTGATATGGCTAAACACTACATCACATCACAAGTTCAATCAGCAAGGGGGAGTGCCTCTTGTGCCAATCCTAATCTGTAACAGTTACATTCCATCATGCCTGATGCCTGAAAGGTCCCTTGATAGTCTTCACAAAATCAACTTTTTCTTAGTTCTAGAGTAATAGAAAAACCCTACTCCAGTTTCCTTTCCACAGGCAATGCTGGCATGTCTTGTGTGATATTTTGGAGATAAACAATAAACAAGTCTTTATCTCATATCACAATACCTTTCTCAAGCAACAATCAGCCTCCAGGCACATGGTGTCCATGAAGGGCACAAACACAGATTTCAAACAGACTCAAAAGAAACGTATTCCTAAACGTAAGAAATATATTTTTAAGAAAATTACGCAAGAAAATGTTCTAAAACGGAAAATATGAAATGGACTGCTAACAAATCCCTAAAATAATACCTAAAAAAAAAAAATGTAGCAAGTAGCAGAATGAGTGAGAGCCTTGTCATTATTGTTTAGCTGGGCTCATGTTCAGGCCACAGGGGGACCAGAGGGATGTGTGTGTTCCCCTCTCATAGATCAGTGTTTAATGGAGCCGGGAGGCAGTTGTTGATGGCCAGAGACAAATGATGGTGTTTCTGAGGGAGAGTCCCAATGCGATGCCGCACGCCGGCTGCCCTCTGAACGCGCAGTATCGCCACTTAGCATGACCAGGCCGGAGGTCCTGAGAGCCTTTAGCATGGACTGACTCTCTAATGATTCCCCAGCCTCCTGCTGCTGACCCCTCCAGCCCTGATCATCTATTAGAGAGAAAGAGTGTGTGAGAGAATTGTCCACACTGCTGGAAAATACTACAGACTGTCTGTGCTTCTCTCCTCTTTTGCTGTCTCTCTCTGTAGATACTTACCTCTCCCTCTTCCACTTCCTCTCCATCTCTCTCTCTCTCTAACAGGTCTCTCTTTCTCAATCAGTCTTTCTCTCTGTCACTTTTTCTGACTGCTCTTCATTACTCGTAGTTATTTGTTCCTCCCTTTCTCACACACACGTTCTCTCTCTCTTTTTCTCTCTCTCTTTTTCTTTTTCTTTTTCTTTCTCTTTCTCTGTTTCTCTCTTT